>QPKB01000005.1:25131336-25200293 GCA_003546025.1 Camphora micrantha | reverse complement strand
TGAATGCCGTGAAAGGCGATTTCATTTGTTGCCGTGAAAGGCGATTTTGCCGTAAAAGGCGATTTACAAGTCTCATCCATTATGAAAGACAAGAAATGTGATTTTTGTCTCTAAAAAAAATAAAGTACAATAGAAATCAAGAAAAGGAATCTGACTTCTCATTCGATTGTGGGGACACGTTCAGATCGACGGTCGCGAGTCATGTATGGGCTCCTCCATCGTCCATGCAGATGAGAACACGATGCTTGGATTCTTGGCTCGGCTTTCTAACCTCAGATTTTTAAAGGACAAAGACCAAGAGAAGGTCTTATATCCGATAAAAAAGCTAAGTAAACGGGCTGAAAAGCCACGTTTTAGCCATGTTGGTAGAAGAAGGGAGGTCCTTGGGGGGGTGGCCCCCCAAGGGTGCTTCAATCACCTTGTAGTTGCTCTTGCAGCAGAGTTTCTTTTCTTCAAATTGGCAGAGGTTCTTCTGATTTCTCTGGATTTTCCGGGATTTTCCGAGCAATTTTTCTCTGGACCTTTCGGGATTTTCCGAGCAATTTTTCTCTGCCTCCTCCTTGGAAAAGCCCTCCTATTTATAGGCTTTTGGTGGCCATTAGGAGGGTTTATGAGCATTTAATACATTAATGCTCATAATGGGAGGAGTTACAAGTTTTAAATGATTTGTTTTGTAACTCCTTTTTCCTTGAATTTGATTGGTCGATGGAGATTAATGAGCCTTTGATTGCATTTAATCTCCATCATGGGAGGAGTTTCGTGGCTTTAATGCCATAAATCATTGGATTTGTAACTCCCATTTGCTTGCTTTTGATTGGGCCGTTCAAAATAATGAGTTAATGACCGCATTAACTTGTCATAAAATGGGTCATTTATTCTCATTAATTGGCCGCCAAGTCGCTTGAAGAGTCGCGGGCCGCGCAGTGTCTTTTGGAATTCTTCTCGCGATGATCGCCGATGGATCCACACATTGTTTGATGTCGGATGGCGATGAAATTTCAGACATTGATTGATCTCAATGTGCCGGCAACATCCGTCCTGTCGATTTCACGATCGGGCGGCAGAAAGTGTACTTTCTTTGTCGGCCGGTTGGCGAATTCGAGGCATCTAATGATCATCCAATGACTTCGGCGTCGAATCCGTGATGTTTGACGAAGATCGACGGATTTCATGCACGAAAAATCAGATTTTGGAAAAATCACAGGGGCCAATCAACTCGAAACGCGAAAAGGACCCGAAAAAGTGGGTTTCCGGCGACTTTTGGGCCGCCGGAAATTCCATGGTCGCCGGCGACCATGGGCCGGCGATACTGGGCCATGGTCGCCGGCGACCATGGGCCAAGGTCGCCGGCGACCATGGGCCTTGGGCCCGTTTTTTGGCCGCCTTCCGGTTGCCGTATCTTCGCCGTTTTTCGCTCTTTTTTGATGCTTTTTCTTCCTGTATTTTTCTTGACATTTCCCCTCATTTATTGGCCTATTTTCCTTGGAGAAATCCCGTCGAGAAGCCACGCAAATCGGAGCACAAAGTTTCCTATTTTTCTGGAAAGCCGAAGACTTTGTTGTGCGGTTTTGCCGATTTTTTGTCAAGCATTGAAACTAGGCCAAACGATGTCGGAATGACCTGAAATTCGACGTGGAGCTTCTTGAGCATTAGATAGGACCAACCATAGGCTTTGGTTTGAGTTTTGAAGCCTTTTGGGGCCCCGCAAACGCTTGCCTTAATTTCGCCATGAGAGAAATGCCGAGCTTTGACTTGTGGTCAACCGATGTCCGATTGACCTGAAATTTGACAGGGAGCCTCCTGAGTAGTAAGTAGGACCAACCATGGGCTTTAGTTTGGGTTTTGAAGCCTTTTGGGGTCCCGCAAACGCTCGCCTTGATTTCATCTCGAGGAAAGTGCCGAGCTTCGAAACTAGGTCAAACGATGTCCGTTTGACCTAAAATTTGATAGGGGACCTATTGGAGTCATTTTGAGACGATCCATTAGCTCCAATTTGAATGCCATGATTCCGGGGTGCTCCGCTGCCGATGGGCTTGTTTTTTGCTTCCCGAGAGTTGATGAAGGGTCAAACGTCGTTCGTTTGACTTGAAATTTGGCAGGGGGCCTTTTGGAGGTATTTTGAGACCATCCGTAGGCTCTGATCGAAGTTTTGAAGTCTTCGACATTGTCGCTGCCGGGAGCTCTTGTCTGCCTGTCGGAGGAGTGAAGTTAGGCCAAATGATGTCGAAATGGCCCGAAACTTCATGTGTACCCCTCTTTTGGCTGCTTTGAAGGATCTTGCAGTTTTTGTTTGATTCTGACAAGATCTGGTGCTTGAAGTGGCGCCTTCCTATTTATGGCAGGATGTGGCTCCATGTAGCTTTTGGTGTTGAAGGGACATAGTGACATTTTTGGTGTCAACAGTGATGAAGTACTCATATCCTCCTCTGGCCCTGATATTTATGGGTCCACACATATCAGTATGCACTAATTTCAATAAATCTTTGGCCCTATTGCCCTTAGATGAAAATGGTCTTTTGG
This sequence comes from Camphora micrantha, assembly GCA_003546025.1. NCBI lineage: Eukaryota > Viridiplantae > Streptophyta > Magnoliopsida > Laurales > Lauraceae > Camphora > Camphora micrantha. The sequence continues at coordinate 25,197,773 of QPKB01000005.1, read as the reverse complement.
TCATTTTGCTTTCCAGACAGGACTCGCAGACAGGCATTGGTTCTACAACCAATGAAGGCAAGATATACCATCTTTCACTAGCCTGTCAATCCTATTTAGGTTTATATGACCTAGCCTCAGGTGCCAAAGTTTTGTTGGATTAGATAAAGGTGACTTTCTCTTTAATGATGGCCTATTAATTGTTTCGATATCATGTATCTCATATATTGAGGGAGTTAACAAATAAAGTTCATTGGTTACCTTGCCAAAACATATAAAAGTACCGTTCCTCTTTATGACAACTTCAGTACCAAAAGTAATAGAATAACTTTTATTCACCAAACTAGAAACTGAAATTAATTTCCATCTTAAAAACGGTACATATAAAGTGTCTGACAAAACCAATTTATTATTTGAAAAACATAAAGTAATAACTCTCACTGAAACTGCCTCCGTCTTAGCATCAGATTCTAGGTTGACAATGATTTCTTTGTCACTAAGCTTCTAGGTTTCCCTGAACCCCCACAATGTATTACAGTTGTAATTAGTTGCACCGGAGTCAACACACCAGGATTCTGAAGTACCAGTTGTAACACCAGGATTCTGAAGTACCAGTTGTAAAACTAACTTCAGAAATAGGTGACTCAATCATACCCGAGGTCCTCTTTTTAGACAGATAATCTGGACAATTCCTTTTCCAATGTCCTGTCATACCACAATAAAAACACTTTCCTTTTATTCCCGAACCCTTAACTTTGGCCCCACCACCATTAGGACCATTCTCTACCTTAGGACCCTTTTGGAACTGATTTCTTCTTGCCTTTCTGCCCTTTGCCTTTTGTCTTGGACTTGGTAGTTGACTTTTTTCTCATCAGGGCAGTTGACTACTTTTTCATAATCCCCTCATTCGCTACCAGCTGGCTAGACAACTCAGCTAAAGTCAGATTCATTTTATTCATATTATAATTAACTTTGAAATTGTTGAATGAATCTAGTAGGCACTCAAGGATTATATCAATCTGTGATTTTGCATCAATCGCAGCCCCCAGTACATCTAACTCATTCAATTAGTTCATCATTTTTTAACATGTGGTCCTGTACTGGTGGGCCTTCATCCATCTTGGTGCTTATAAGCACCATCATAGCAGCCTACTTAGCAGGCATGCCCTGTTCCACAAACATCTCCTTCAAATTTGATATAATATCATATGCAGTCTTATATGATTGATGTTAATGTTGCAAAACACTAGACATGGATGCCTGTATGTAACATCTGACCATTTCATCGTCTTTGGCCCATTTGGTGTGAAGTTCTTTTTCTTATTGTGATGCATCCGGCCCAGGCTCATCAAGGGTGGGGGGGTTTGGTAAGGATATATTTATATCTTGAAGCAGTCAGGACAATATCTAAGTTCCATTTCCAGTCAACATAGTTGGATCCCACCAACTTATTATGGTTGAGGATGGTCGCAAGTGGATTGAAAGTATTTGAATTCATGTTTGAAAAACTGTAGCACATAACCATACATTCAATTAAGGAATATAAATGACATTAGGGTTTAGTATTATACCAAATTTATGTGGGAATCCTCATAACCACTAAATTCAGAATATATCGGAATCCCAAACCCTTGGGGTATGCATCATTGGGGAGTGCGAATACCACCTAAATTGGTGCGGATCAAAGTTGGTCAAAATTAGCATTAAGAATAACTATCCATGATCCTCATCATTCATTATTATCAAGGTATCTCATACCAAATAATGTATGACTTCCAATTAGCTTCGGTTTCTAAAATACATGAGGCAAATCCTTGGGGATACTACATTATTTTAGTTAAGTGCAACCCACCAACTAGCATTGCATGACAACCGCTGCTGGCAACTCCTCCTTGGGGAGTGGGCCCCCACCTCATCTCACCAACACTATCCATAGGAGATCCATCTCTAGTAGACAAACAAATAAAAGCCCTCTGTGGGGAACGACCATTCTGAAGATGGCGCGAAGCTAGTACTTTCCTTACAATGGACCTATGGTGGAAAGCCATGGGAATTTCTAAATTTCACTCTTACTTAATATTTTAGAATTAAGGATTTTCTTATAGGTATATGGGCCCACATATATAAGCATCAAATCATCTCATGATATGACCAATTATTGGTTCCAAGTCAAGTTATTTTAAGGAAAGTCCAGTTTTTAAGACGAGTGTTACCAATGGGTCCATCTCATGGGTCCACCAACACTAATTAGAAGTCTTTTCAAAATTAATTTGATTTGACCAGTTTTGAAAATTGCAATGCTTGGAAACATTCTAAAATAAGCAACCATCTACAAATAGAAAGTGCAAAATTAGAATCTAGTCCTCTCCTCCACATGACAAATCCATTAATTGGCACAAGGGGATAATGTAGATAGATTTCATCTTGACCATTAGATGTTCCCACAATCCTACTACCATGTACCCAAGACACCAAGGTGTTGACCTACAGCTGACCTCACTCATTGGTGACTCAAAGCAAATGAATAGATAGAAACTCGAGTTCATCAATATCTCAGGATTGAGAGCCTATTGTTAGGGAATTATGAGAGCAAACCTTAAACTCGAATATAATACTCCATAAGGTGCTTCTCATGGTCCTTCAATACATCCAATGTACCAGCACCGTGATCCAGAATCTTACATTCTGATGATCGAGACAAATCACACTATCTCATAGTGATCAAAGTGCTGCAACCTTATCAGATGAGATGCCCAGTCTCATCATCGGTTGTGAAGATATTTAAGTATAAGATTTGTGACACATGTCTCCCGTGTGTGGATCTCATCCATACACATATATCACATCTAATATACTAATGGGACCCAGCTCATCTCATGAACCATTATGTCACATGTATTGGTCATGTGCATTAAGTAGTAAAACATCATTCATCTCATGAAAGGAAAGTATGATATTATTGATAAATAAAAAAATTAATCAATTTATTACATCATCTGATGGATTGAGTCCATACAATCTAACACATGGATCCTCCAACCTCAGGCCACTGTACGCCCTCGCATTGATGGTGCTATCATTCATGTTGACAAGCTCGTATCTAAGTTTTTAACTTGAAGGACACTACTGTATACAAAGGCGAACCCAGGGGGCAATGAGGATCAACATGGTAGATTCTATTTATTTAATTAGATGTGTAGCTCACATCTCATGTGAAATGTTCATTTTGGGACCATTATATTTTGTTAGTTTGACTTTGTTTCTCAAGCGACCATTATTTTGTAGATCAAACATAAATCATATCAATTCAATGTTATTATATCTCTACACAAACTTCATCAAAATAGATTTTGAAATCAATATCAAGTTTAAAAAGAATGGTCTGCATTCTTTATTCTCTAATGTCTTAACTAGTGCCTTAAGAATGACCTACAGGTCTCCTTCTTTAGACTTTGCTGTTAATTTCTTCTTGCAGGATGCCTCTGCTTCTCTAAAAGGAATATGTCTTCTTCTTTTGATAGTCCTACTTTACAATCTTTCTTTCTTTTATGTAATCAGCCCTATCAGCTTGTAAGATAGTGCTTTGTTGTTTTTTTCTGTGGGGTTTTTTCTTCCTCTGTTTGGCCTCCTTTGGCTGTTGTTTTCCATTCCTTTTTCCTCTTCTCAATTCAATTTGCAATTCAGCAAAAAAAAGGACACTGTAATGATCCTTCTCGAAGTCACAGAATATATTTATGATTTTTTGTTCCTTTTGTAAACTTTTTCATGAGTTCTGGTATACAATGTATTGTAATGCATATGATACTTCATTTTAATGTGTAGCATTCATGATCTAGTTATGTCCATGGCTCGTTCCTGCAATGTACATGCAAAATATGTTCATTGTAATTTGCTATACATCTGATTTAAAGGCCATAAAATAGATGGCCATAATGAAAGATCTCCCTTATATAGTGTTGACCGTTTCATGAATATAGATAGGACGATAGTAAAGTCAGTCCACGAACCCCTGCTTATTTGATGACCGAGGCTAGCAGTTCTGTCCAATGAATGTGGGAGAGGGCATGGATGGACTTGTAAAAAACTAAATAGTATAAAGATATTTTCATGAATGAAAAGGAAATTAAATGAGAATCATCCAAGAGAAATCGCATTACGTGCCTCTCTCTGCCACACTTGCGGTATCAACTACTATACCTACCTTTTTTTCTCCAAAAAAAACTACTATACCTACTTGACACATACAATTTTTTCTCATAAGAACAAAAACATTACCAAAGAGCTCTTGGTTCTCTCATCTCACCCACAGCATGGGCATCAAGCCATAAACCTTGTACACGGATCCATAAAGACACTATCTTTCTTTTTAATGGACATAGTAGCTAGTCCCCCTTAAATAATTTTTTTTTCAATTTCATGATCAAAATTCAATTAATTTCACCAGAGTCAATTGACATATTCTTTTTTAACTTTTTTTCCCTGAATCTCATGATATCATAGGACCCGTGTATGTCACAGAAACTGATAAATCCAATGAAATCATAGCACTGTCCCATGATGTCATGGCTTTTATGCAGCATCTTACGAAAGTTTTTCCCCCAGATGATTGAAACTGATAAATAGTGATCATATGTGTAATTGCTTTTTGCAAAATGTCATTTTTTGTGTTCTATAAAGAAATCAAATTCGTTTGCTAGTTGCAGAAAATGTTTGATACAAAAAGTAGTTTCGTTATTGCTTTTCACAAACACACACGTACACACACACCCCACGTATATACATACATATATATACATATAGACACACTCACACGTTGTGTGTGTATGTTTTTAAATTTAGGACATTTAGAACTTGGTTGTTTCACGTAATTAAACACCTAGGGTTGTGTTTCTGTAAGTGGTTAAAAATGAAGTACCGATGTGAATAATGAAAAAACAACCATCAAATAACCACCCTTTAATGAAAAATGAATCTAGGGAAGCTGGGAGATTAATACCCAGCCATCATCTAAGTAATTCAGTAAGAAAGTCAAGGTCCCATCTACATTTCCACTTGATTATACACTTTCACGTCACATCTTTAATAATCCACGCAATCACCATGAATTCCTATGTATTCAATTGCTATGTAAGTAGTTTTGAGCCAGTCCTTTAGCTTACTGCTGGACGTATATTCTGTTTTTTTTTCAGGTTATGTAAGTATCTCCTGTCATTCTTTTCTACTTCTGTAATCTCTTGTCTGTTAAGTAATACTCCTCTTGAGCAAATGAAAAAAAAAAGCCCCTTAAAATGATTTTATTTGCTAGGGGGTGTTTGTTTCCTGATCAGGTTTATATTGTGAAAGGTGCTTTATACTTTTAAAGACAGATTTTTGTTTTCAATAATTATCAATTTTATATGAAGTTTTTATCATCTAGTTGTATAGAAACTATTTTTTCACAAAACATCCATCTGGCGGGCATTTCATTTATATACACATATAACTTGTGTATTATATGCATTCATTCAAAATTTGTAAGTAAATTTGCACTTTTTGAAAGACATGATGTACAGGGCACTCTTGTAAGAAGTTTTATTAATGTATAATAGCTGGGGAGTCATGATGGTACCCATTTATCTATACTTGGTTCGCACCCTACCCATGAAAGTAGACAATGAGTATGCATGGTAGTTGGGACAAGACTTTGATGATGTTAGCAGAGTAACTATCAAAGCGCACAAAGAAAGTCTTATCTAATGCAATCAATGGTTAACGTTTTCATATTAATAACTATATTTGTAAAGAAGCTTAGACACCAACACATTTCAAACCATATAACAACAGTAGGTCCCAATCTACAGAACGAGCACCCATAAAGTGAACAATACTATCCAATACAAAAAATTATAAAGATCTACTTTCCATATGCAAACTTGGGAAAAGAGGAGAAGAAAGTTTGTGTGATAGTAAGAAGCAGCAGGAGAAGGGCAGCTAGAAAGGATACGATTGCCCACGGATTTTTGAAGTAATCATGCACCAAGGTCGCTCTTAATTTTGGCCAAGTACTCTCACAGTACTGATTGATTTCTTTACAAATACCAGATAAATAGAAATCGTCTTCATATACGGTTAACTCTCTTGCCATGTTGTTGAAGAGAGCTGCCATATCTCCATCACTGCCTACCCAGTTGTCAATGATTCCTTCCCGACAGAGAATTTCAACGTCCTTGCTGTTGCAGATGAGGCAATTCATGAAGGCGGCGTATGCAGTGACGTATTTCTTGCAGGGGCAATAGCATTGTTCGAATGCAATTAGATTAAGAAATATTAGATTTGCCCTATCCCAAAACTGTATAGAGGGGATTTCAATCGATCCCTTTTCAAACTTAATGGCGAAGATATCAAGTATATCCTTTTTTTCAGTTCTCTCTTTAAACTTAATTCCCGCATCTTTAAGTTTGGATGCGCTAGGGATCCTTTGGAAAACACTAGTCCCTGAACACTTTTCCTCAACCTTGAGAATGAAACTTGCATGCATAAGATGAAGTAGATGCTGGATTTGGATATTTGACTCTCTGATTTTTTCTAACACGGTGGAATCCAATATATCTGGAAACAAAATAGTCGCCATCTCTTGAATTGAATGTGGGCGGGAATCATCTATCAGATCAAATAGACGGTGGAGAATGAAGAAAGGAATCTGATTTTCAAGCATCATCATGATGTCCGCCGTTAATGCCAGCTTTAGCCATTTCAATTGAAAGATGGGATCCTCATTGTTATCCCTGCGAAAGAACTCAATCATGAAGCAAGCATCCAGTACCATCATTTCAGCAAAAGAATTGCTGTCGAGTGGGATTACCTCAGAGTAACATTTCCGGGCTCGTTCCTCCAACTCTTTCACAGCGGCCAAATACCTCTCTAGACTGCCTTCTCTACTGCGAGATAGGATGTTATCTAGACATCTCCATTTATACTCCTCCATGGCTTGTAGTTGACTTTTCCTTTTCTCATAGTGAAGTGGGCCTATTGAGATGAGTTGAGGATCGTATACCTTCTCGTTGGATTGACGGAGGCAGTGAGTGACTCGGTGGATGGAGCATGAAATGCTCTCCGATGACGCTTTTGGTCTTCCTCGCCAAATTCGGAGCCTTTCTTTGATTGAAGTGACCCAGTTTGACTCTAAACCCCTCGTGTCAATGGTAGTAACAACAGAGGCATCCTCCTGCACTGGTTCTTGCATGCCGGATTCGGAAGAAGAGGCACCTACTTTGGTTCCAGTACTAAAGGATTCTTCTTCTTCACAAGTCATGAGATTTTCTATTCGTTTATTCAACCGAACTGAGTCTTGAATTATCAGCAGTGTTGTGATGATAGCTGGAGATTCAATTCTACAAATGAGAAATGAGAACAGCTCTCTCAACTTGGCTGAAGATTGCCTTAAAATGAAAACAAATGATAGTAGCAAAATCAGGAATCTTGACGTAGGTTTGAAAGCTCTGGCTTAAATCCGGTCCAACTTTTTAAATGTCATGAACCTAAACACGAAGCAAGCCTCTAAATATGTATATATATTTGTACGGTGTATTTATACTTAATGCATTTATCTAGTATAATATATATTATAGTTATTGTTTTAGTTAGTCATTCTGCATACGCTAAATATACGATATAGAATTTGAATTTAATTTTGACAAGGGTATCCATGTGGTATTTATTTGACCTCACAATACTAAATCCCCATTTGCATGTACAACCGCGCAACATTCCAAATACAGGTAGAGAAGTTTGGCAAAGGCATAAAAGGTCATATAAACACATTAAGGTATATTAACTTTCGTCATTTCTAAAAAAAATTTTGATTGAGAGGACTTAATTGAAAGAGTTGTGGAAAACTTTAATACCTTTATGAAATATTCAAATCTTCATTTACCTCTTTGAAAATGAGCAAAAAAAAAAAAAAAAGAAAACATTTTTGAGATTTTTCCAAAGAAAAAAAAAAAAAAAAACAAAAAGAATTCAACTACGAATACATTGGGCTAGACTCTATTGAATGGGTGCATTGTTAATTTCATTTTTCATGAATTTCGTACTTATGATTTTTAGCATGAAGTTCCACAACATCCAGCGTATGCCCAATGATCTCTAAGCAGCAGAAAATAGAATAATATACAATACCACGATATAGGTTAATCTGCTACCATGGTCGAGGTACAGTTCCAATTCTTCGGTTCATATAGTTGGGGCGTTTCAACCAAGCCAAAACGCATGCTCAATGGGTCCAAATGAGGTTTCACAAACTAATTGACAAAAGTCCTCATTTTAGGAGAAATAGCCTTGGGGGGCCATTTTGAAAGAGTATTGAATTTGAGATAGATATTTGATTTGCCAATCCAATGATGAATAATAATAGAATGAGTGCAAATTGACGTGCAAGAGTAGTGATGAGAAAGACAATCGATGGATGATCATAGACAGGATGTTGCCACCATTCAGGATTCTCTTTATCAATAGAGGTGCACCTCTTGTGGGGTCCATTAATTCTGGTTATCTAGAATAAAGCACATGAAAAAACTCATAATCTCAAAAACTAAGGTGCAAAACAGGATAGTATTAACAATCGTATGGGCTAGCCTGGAAAACATCTATAACTCATTCACAAATTCCTCACGAGTCTAAAAGTCTAGAAGACTCTGGATTGTTTTTTTAGAAGGCCTAACTTAATAAATGTTCATATTGGTATATGTCCCTATCTTTAAAATTTAAATGGTTCAGATTTCGTGAACATTGTCCTACGATCATCTGTCACCTTAAAAAGTTTCAATCCAATCGGGCTAATTCTTACTGTGAGATAGTAATGTCAAAAAAATATATTTAACATGGAAAGGCCTCTATTTTATCGTATTGATGATGGGCTAACTCAGTTGAATGAAATTTATGCCATGATAAAATGCTAAAAGATAATGATTTTAGACTACGGTTTAGATTTCTAACATGGCCCTCACTGATGGATTGGCGTAGCAATGTAATGATGCTTATTATCAGAATTGCAAATAGTAAATATAAACAAACAAATGTTGAAATGGATCTATGATCTCTCTTCTTGTTCTCTTTTCGTACCTGGGTCTTCGGACGAGGTACAGAGGGAACAAGCACTACTTAAGAAGCCAAAGCTCTGATCAACTCATGCTAAGAAGCAAGTTGCTCCATCTCGTCCTCTCTTCTTATTTCTTCTTTTATTCCTTCCTTGGTTCCTTCATTTCTTCCTTGAATTTATTCGTTCATTCCGTTGGTAACTTCCTTTCTTCCTCTGTTTTTTCATTCCTTCCTTCCTTCCTTCCTTCCTGCCTGCTTGATTCATTTCTTTTCTTTCTTTATTTTTTATTTTTTTTTTCTTATCAATCTTTTCCTCCACTCTATATTATTGATTGGTCACCCTAGAAAATTAGTTCAATCTATCTAAAATAAGCTAAATATAGAACACACAAACCTCATGTTATGGTTGGAGTTAATTTTATTCTTTATTATAGACCGTGGGATATTATTCTTTTATAATTTAAATTTCAAACATTGACTTTAATGGTTCGTTTGTGCAGTGAGAGGATTTCTTTCTTTATGGATTCTCATTTCCATGTGAGAGAAAGGAGTCATGCTTTCTTGATCCTCATAGAGGAAATCAGGATCCTCTTTACCAAGGAAAATCAGTTCACCTTTTTACCAAAGAAAATAAGCCTTGTTTGTCGCATCAAACGACCAAAATAGAAGCTGCATAAAAAATCAGAATAATTTTCCTTTCTACATTAGAGTCCTCTCACTGCACACTGTGAGGGCGTTTCATTTTCTGTGGATTTTCATTTCCAAATGAGAGAGAAATTCTAAATTCGTACACTCCATATAGGAAATTTAAATCCTCTGTGCAAGGAAAATCAGTTCATATTAATGTTGCTGTGAGGAAAATGTGTCACCAAACACCTGGAAAAAGGACAGGAAAAAAATTAGAACATTTTTCTTATCAATCGAAATTCCTATCATTTCACAAATGTGACCAAATGATGGTTCCCAGTACAAACAGTAATTTCCGTAATGGAATATAGTGTTTAATGGACACAAAATAAATGGACTCCTTAATTAACAGGTGCAACTAAAATAACATTTGAAAATAAAAAGACATTTTAAAGAGTTTCTTTTGATCTCTATTTTGAGAATACATTTTACAGTAGTCCAATAGTCAGGCCCTAGGTTAGACTGATATCTGCTGACTAGGCCCACTGCATGACATATATCCAGTCTAGTACATAACATAGCATACATGAGGCTACCAACAGCCGAAGCGTATGGCATTTGTTAGAATCACACGATCACTGAGAGGGGGGGCGAATCAGTGATGTCTCAATACTTTTTACTTGATTACTAATAAGTCCAAATAATCAAAGCAATAATCAAGCAACCACAAGAACACAAGGTTTTAACATGGTTCACTCAAAGGCTACGTTCACGGTGCAACGACTACTCGGACACCAATCCGATGCTAGTCTTTACTGATTTATTCTGAAGCTTCAACTTCAAGGAGCATCCACCCCTAATTCAGATAGCACCCACTATCTAGGAAGTAACAACTCTCTTTACAATTTGTCTGCACCAACAGACAGGATCACCAAACCCCAATACCAAACACCACTACAACAAAAATCATTTTTCGCGACGTAAATATTTGTCGCAGAAAATCCAAAAATCGCCACCAAATATATTCTGCGACGAAACCATTTTCGTCGCCAGTTCGTCGCCTATTAGGCGTCGTTGAATTTTTTTGCCGACTATCACAACTAACTGTCGCCAAATATTTGAAATTTTTTGCGACTAACACGTTATCGTCGCCAAATATCAATTTTCTGCAACAACGTATTATGTCGGCAAAAAGGATATTTTTTGTCGCCAAATATCTATAATTCATTGAAAAAAAGGATAAAAAATGGTGAAAAGAAATTTGGCGACAAAATGGAGTCGTCGCTGAATTATATCTTTTACCGACACAACTATATTGTCGCTAAATAGTGTATGAATTGCCATAAATTATAATAGGCGACGAATTAGTTTTGTCGCGCATAGTTTGTAGACAATAGGCCACCACCATAATTCGTCGCCTAATATTTAACATTGCCACAAATTCTCTTAGACAACAAATATATATACGTCGGGAATAATATGTAAAAATATATTTATTCTTATTAGGCGACAAATAAAATTCGTCGCTAAAAATAATATATTTATTTTATAAATTGTTGCCTACCACCTCAAAAATCTCCTTTATGCTGAATATAATAAAACCTTCCCATTAAACAAAAATAAAATGTACAAATAAAAACATGTCCATTCAACTCAAACAAAAAGTACAATAAAACCTACTCATTTAACTCAAATAAAATGTATAATAAAGTCTGCTCATTTAACTAATAAAAAATATACAAAACCTGCTCCTTCAACATATTAGAAAACATATAACTATTAAATCCAATCCACAAGTTTAGCCACGTCATCGTTACTAATTCAAGTAAAAATGTAGCATCCAAAATAGTGTAAGTACAATATTCTTATGAAAAACAAAAAAAAATGTTCAAGCAATTGGCCTGTATTACATTGATCTCCAGTCCCAACCTGTGGTACAAAAAAAAAAAAATGTTAGGAATTAAACATGGGAATCAAAAGCAAAGTGAGACAAAATAAAAGCCTAGGAAAATTAAAAAATAAAAGTGAACTTGAAGTAAAACAAGTTGATTCAAGATCACAAACCTGAATCACTATCCTAACAGTTGATATGAGTATGTGATGTCCATGGTGAAATGGAAGTTATATTAATACAAGGCCCACAAAGTAAGAAGAACCCAGAAATCCAAACACCAAACAATGCAACATAAAAAGTTTTCTACAATGATTTGATTTAGGTGATCAACAGAAGGGCCCTCCATGTCCTACTGTGTTGACCAAATCCCATATTTCAATTAATCCCATAAACTTGATTGATGGTTACAATATTGCCAACATCTTAACTGTTCAAATTATTGCTAACATCACGACTGTTTGGTACAGAACATTCCTGCTGAGTTCCGATAGGCAAACGACCTGTCAACGATATAGAATATGACCATAACAGACTCAAAGCGGTCATGGCTTGTGAAATACTGTTAAGAATGGTCATAACACAAAACACATTACATACGATGAGAAATTTTTCTACATTATGGTGCCCCAGTTATGCAAATCAAACCATAGAGCTGTCTAATGATATGGAAGTTTACAGAGTTGTCACTTGTCAGTGTCTGGTGATATGCTAGTCCAGATTACTATCTTGCACAAGTAGTTAATGCTTTGTGGAATAAAGGCACATCGGAAATAAAGCCACTCATAAAGACTAAACTACTATGAGCCATGGAACTGTACTCCGTCTCCGTCTTATATTGCCTCCACAGCGACTTACATTGAACATGTGTAATTAAAGTTTTCTTCGGGGAAACCTGGTGAGAAAATATAAACCTTGCTGACTACATTAACCAATAAAGCATATGCCCTTCTATACAGGTATGTGAACTGTCTGGGCATGGATTGGTTCAGAACCAAACTTTGAAATGGTTGGGCCAAGAATTTTAAGCTCGGCCCTGCACATTGACATTTGACAACCTTGAGAAACAAAACCAGAATCCTCTAGAGCCTTTTAATTCCAAGGACAATTGACCAGCCTCTTTAGAAATATTTTCACTCTGATAATATATTGGCTAAGAAATAGCCACCAGGCTGATCTAAGAGCTAGTTTGGATGCATAGAATCATGGGTCCATAACAGGATTGCTGACTTTTTTATGAGGACAGAAAGACTCCTCGCCAATTATGGACACGCAGATTCCAGGGAACCCACTTTAAAATTCCCCTGCACAGCAAAACATAAAATTTTCCAAGGTAGAAATTCCATGCAACAAACACAGCACAAGTCAGCAATAGCATGCATATGTCAACAATATGTCAACAAGCCCAATAGGAAAACGATGTTTGCTGGATACTGCAACAATATATCCATCAAAGCCACAGATTCAGTTATTCATACAATGCAATTAAATTACCTTAGAAAGGCCATTTACAGTCAAAGTTCTCTCCCACATGCTGGGCAAAGAGGCAAAGCTTATGTGTTTTGCTGGCGGATAGATAATGTGCTCATACATCTCATCAGACAGTACCTGAAGGCAAAGCAAAACAAAAGAAACCAACTATTTCACACTTTAACTTAATTTGAGATACATGGCCTCTTTTATTTCTAAAATTGAGATAAATGCATTTCAGGCAGCCTACCAAAAGCCTAGGATGTTTCTCAACTATATCAGCGATCTCCTCAAGCAGTTTCTTGGGATAAACAGATCCAGTAGGATTCGATGGGGAGCAAAGAATTAGCAGCCTCGACTTCTCATTGAGTTTGGATGCAAGAACCCTAGGGTATAGAAGAAAATCATCTGATATGAGCGTGAAAAGAATTACGGGCATTGCATCTGCCAGCCTAGCCATTTCTGGGTAGCTGACCCAAAATGGAGCTGGAAATACCACCTGAATAATGGAATTGAGATTATTTTCTGTTGGGCAATTTTCCCAGTTCTCATGTAATGTCCATTACACTAAACACATTCATGCACAAAATTTCATAGACCAGTAACAAAATATCTTAATGGCAGATCTAATACAAATGGGCAAAATGTTAAGGAAAATAAATAATAATAAAACATAAAGGTAGCCCAAAACAGAACTAGGTTTTTTTTTTACTCCATAGGTTGTCAATCCAAAAAACCACAATCCATTACATCCCAGGATGGCATCTTAGAGCTGTTTATGAATAACATGACCACATGTTTGCAACAAATACTTTATTAGATTCTATAATCACATACATAAATTGTGAGAATGAAAAAGATACAGAACTAAACCTTGTTTCTTGAGGCTCACAAGCGCTCACAATTATAGTTGCAGCTGTTTATATGACACTATATTAGCTGAGAGAGTTTATCTTCGTATAGTTAGCTGTTATTACCATTGCTAATGGTAAAGATTATTTGATGCAGACGGTAGATCACCTCTTTTTCTTTATTTTCATTTTTTTATCCTTCTAAAATCTAATCAACAGATAGTATTAACAAAAATTCTTAAACAATGAACAGTCCTACATTATTTTTAGACATTGGGAAGATATAAGTACCCATGGACAATAACCTCTTTTTTTTAAAAAAACAAATGAAATGTAATGTTTATATAAGATGATGTTAGTGACTACAGTTACATTCCAAGAGAGAAGACCATGTCTAATACCTTAGACAAATAGAGGGCTCTCTCGGATGCGATATTCATTGGCAAAATCTCTGCCAAACTGATCCCTTCAAATCACTTGCTGGTAAGGATCAGGGCATTTGTGCGCATTTCAGTTTGTGCAGCATTAACTGTTACCATCACAAGGAGATTTCTCATCACCTATCGAGAAAGGAATTAAAAAATCTTGGAACTAATGTTCTCTTTCAGAATGACCAAAGTATGCATAACATGTAACCAATTTTATTTTGTTTCACTGTCTCACTCTATACAAATATGTCCGAAATGTTAATGAGGTTCAAGCCTTCCCGTTACAACCCTCATGTTATTTAGTGTAAGTCACTGCTTTAAACCCGAATTCCTAAATCATGCCAAACAGAAATTAAATAAACAATAAAAATCAAATGTAAAGCTAAACAAGGAACCAGGGCCGGCTTTCATAGTATCAATCATATTGTTACAAAACACTTTGCTGGTATTAACTTGAGGCAAAAAAGAAAAAGGAAAAAATTTCTCCATATATTATCAACTTCACTAAGCCGTGTAAGTAGTGCTCTATGTGTTTCTTTTCAACCCTAACTTGTTATTAACTAGATGTAGTTGAATTCATAAGAATTCAGGATAAAATGGGAATTGAGTTTTTTATTTTTAAGAAGGATGGTGATAAGTCCTTTTTTTTTTTTTTTTTTCAAAAGAAAAAAATGAACTGTGGGTATTTCTTAATCAATTTTAATATTGAGAAGCAGATTTCCACTATGACAATGGTGATTAAAGGTAATGGACACTAAATAAGTTTTCGGATGATTTGTGTGCTCTTATTTACCAAACTGCACAATTTAGTATGCTAATTGGTAAGGAAATGTAAATCCTCAAACCCAAATATAGGAATGTAGTAATCATTTCTTAGTTCATAATTAATTTTTATAGTTAGCTTGAAATTCTTTATGTTCCCAGGCGATTGTAGCCAACTTTTTCACTGGTTCGAAGGGCCTCTCGTAATGGATTGGTTATCCAAAGATATGAGGTTATACACCATAGTATATACTTAAACATTAAGAGATGCTTCAATTATTGAGCCTCTTCTTAGCTTTTGTTATTGCCTGATGCTTTAATTTTTAGTATCATGTTCTTTATTGTTGTCTTGGTGTTCTAATCTACATCATGTCTCCTCAAGTCTGAAAGTTTGGAATTTCAATACTATTTTTTGCTTTAGTATCATGACTTCCAACAATCTTTCTTAGACACTTGATGCTATGAACTATCCATTATGCTGATAGAACTATCTTTCAGCATGCAACTGCTGCAATCATATTGTGTTAATTATAACCTTTGTTCAGATCAATTGAGGAGATAGCAAGGGGCATTTTGCTATTGTGTATTTATGTGGAACTTCCTTTCCTATATAAAATTGACCTTTTATTAAAAGCATCACGAATAATGCAATATTAAGGACCTATCATTGTACTTACATGTATTTCCTGACATTTTCAAACTCTCTCCAAGAGTGAGGGCTTGCAATTACATCAATTTCATCAATCTCCCCTCCCAAGGAAAGCATTTGAGGAGAGTGACATTGAATCTATCAGAAAAAGATCTCAAGGAAAAGTGATGGACAGCACAACATCGGTAAAAAGAACACAAATATAACTCATATGTGAGAAAACAAAAAAATTTTGACATTTGTAGGTTGGCAGTTTGCAACGGTTACCACAATCCATCAACAAAGTGCCCCTTGAAATGCCAAATTCTATAGATTAATCTCCAACAACATTTATTCCTACCCAAGCACATGAGCAACTATATAAGAAGCAGAATGTAGTATATATTTGGCAGGGAAAAACCATGGATCATGTCAATCTACCTAGCAGAACAACCAATTATTAAAGGCACATCATGATGCACTCCAAAGTCCAAATCACAAACAGTAACAGATTTAAAAATTAATAAATGCATACAAAGTGAATCTTTCATAAGCAAAATTACCACCGGTTGGTGATGGAAGTCTTGCCAGATGATTAATCTTCTAAACCAATTTTAGATTTGATTTGCAATACTATACCAATTCCTCCACTTTCAGAAACCCAGCAAGTTAAATTAAAAAAAAAAAAAATTACCACACCACCCCAACTCAGATCTTCTAATAAAATCAAATCCCTAATACAAAAAAACTCAAAACTCCTTTTCCTCAAAACCCCACAAATAGTAGAACCTACCCACACAAAACAGCGAGCCATATTTCTTATATGATTATCTAGACTAAATTTGTAACCATATTATTTTTTATTTGAAACTAAACATTTATTTAAAGAATTGGTATTGGTATCAGATTCCAACAAAAGCACCCTTACTCATGCAAACTAAAAGTTGGAGCATACAGCATATCTGACATTCCCACTACAATTTTTTAGGCCAAAAGAGGGGAGAAGGAAAAGCTGTTAATTGCAGGAAAACTGTAGGTTTGGGGGTTCCATCTTGTTACAAATGCATCTAATCGGAGCACTAATAAAAATCCAAACACAACATAATACAAAATCATATCAGTGTCATATGATATGAGCCATAAACAGAACACAGCCACAAGGATGAAAATCATATCCCCTGATACCAACATTTAGGTTACAATTAACAGAACCAGAGAGTTGTTTTGAACACCAGAGACAAGGACATGGATTGACAAAACCAAACACTGATCCGATTCTCTTTAAGAACCTTTCTAAAATCACCAACACATAATTTGGGGTAAATTCAAACAGGAAACTTTAGACAAATTGAAACACGATTGACTCCATTCTATGCAAACAAACAGATCTATCTATATGTATGTGTGTGCATATGTAGAGAGACAGAGAGAGAGAGAGATTCATATTTCATACCGTTTGGGAGACCCGATGGCAGAGATGCCTTGCATCGGTGCACCGTGGGAAGATCTACACGGAACGGGATCGCACCCCTCTTCACGAGGATGGTTGTGATGATGGCGATGAAAATGATGATGAAGATTTTGATCGGGAGAGGGAGAGGGAGAGGGAGAAAACCCCAAATTAGGGTTTTGACCAATACGAGACCTCCTGGTGTAGAAGAGCTCCGAAGCGCTCGTCAAGCAATTTTGGAGATCCTATCGTACAATCTCACCACAAAAACACTTGAAAACAAACAAAAACACACAAACACGCCCAAACAAACACACGATGATAAAGGATATATAAAGAAGAAGAGAAGAAGAAAAAGAGGGAAAGTGCAGACGAAGGTAGCAATTACCTCTGAGATGGGTCTGTGCAGGGGATTGCGAGATGGAGAGAGAGAGAGGCAGAGATCGAGAGTGAGAGGAGGTGGGTGTTGCGCCCAATAGTCTGAGAGAGATGGACAGACGAGGGTGTTATATGTTATTTCATTTCGTCGCCCAATGGTTCTAAAAAATGAACCGCCAAGCCACATCCCGCGCCTCAAATTTTATGCATTCTGCGACGAAATAATTTCGTCATGGATTATTTTTAAGGATTCTGCGACGACATATTTTTGTCGCGAAAATTTTTTTAATAAAATATGGTGCAAATGATTTACCGACGAAAAAAATTCGTCGCCACATAAATAGTTTCGTCGGAAAAACTTTACCTCTTCATGGCGCCAACCCCATTTTTTGGCGCCAAACTTTTCGCGGCAATATTTAGCGACAATTGAAAATTATCCTCGCTAAATAATTTGTGTTTTCGTTTTAAGCAACGAAATGAATCTTTTGTCGCGAAAAACAACATTTAGTGACAAAATTTCAAAACGTCGCGAAATATTTGCCTCGAAAAGTGATTTTTGTTGTAGTGCACCCACTTGATATTTTACAATGATTAGAGAAGAACCCTTTACAGAAATTAATCTCTCATTCTCAATCCCATACAATCAGACTCTTAATAAATATGAATTGAGAGACACTTATCTGAAGAAACTACTGATGAAGAACCATCTTCTTAATACAGAGTTTCTTCTTTACTTGCTGTAACGGAATCACAGCAGTAACTCCTTGCAAGCTCACACACCCTCACGAATCTCTCTCTTTCTGTCTGTCTCTGTGTGTCTTTCTGTGTGTCTTTAACGATCCCTAGCATGCCTTTTTATAGGATTTTCCAACCCTAATTTGTGATTGCAAAAGGACTAGGAGAGGTTTTGGAAACTCCTGCGAGGATGGAAAGTGCTCCCTTGTTTTTTCTCTTGCAAGTTTCTGTTTTGAGCACTCCTTCAAGGATTGGAAGAGATCCCCTGTTTCCTCACGTGACTTTCTGTTTTGAGTTCTACGCTTGACCGACCTCAGTGCTTGAACGAGCTTTGCGCTTTACCGAGCTACTCAGTGCTTGAACGACCTTTGCGCTTTACCTAGCTTCTCAGTGCTTGAACGACCTTTGCGCTTTACAGAGCTGCTCGGTGCTTAACCACGCATTGCACTTTACCAACCTCAATGCTTTTGCCGAATTGACCAAGCTCAACGCTCCGCCAGTGCTTTGCTAAAATGACCGAGCTATGAACGATCTCTTCACTTGACGTTTTGCCGAACTGAACTATTATGGCCGGGATCAGTGCTTTACCGAGTTCAGCGCTTGATTCTTTTTGAGCTTTGAGCTTCAACGAACTAAGCTGCCATGGCCGAGCTCTGTGCTTTTACCGAGCTCTCTACTTTTACCGTGATTCTTTCTTTTACTGAGCTGCCATGGCCGAGCTCTGTGCTTTTACCGAGCTCTGTGCTTTTACCGAGCTCTCTACTTTTACCGTGATTCTTTCTTTTACCGTAACTGCGCTAAGGCATTCTGTGCCAAGCTGAGGCATCCTGTGCTGTGCCGAGCTCTCTATTTTTACCGTGATTCTTTCTTTTACCGTAACTGCGCTAAGGCATTCTGTGCCGAGCTGAGGCATCCTATGTTGTGCCGAGCTGAGGCATCCTGTGCTGTGCCGAGCTGAGACATTCTATGCGGTGCCGAGCTGAGACATTCGGTAATATACTTGTGTGACAATGTGTTGATAATAATTCCAACACAAAATACCGAGCTTCAAACATCAAACTCTCTTCAAAATCCAACAATCTCCCCCTTTGGAATTGTTGGCAACACTTGGAACATGTTAACCATCAATCAATCTTGCAAACAGGTTTCTGTTCTGTTCTGAACTACTGTAGCATGTTTTCTCGGCAATTACAATCTTCGGTTTCTGTTCTGTTCTGAACTACTGTAGCATGTCTTCTCGGCAATTACAGTCTTCTCGGCAATTACAGACTCCCCCTGAACAACATGTTCTTACAATTTATTCTCCCCCTTTGACAACAATCACAAAGGAACTTGCTTAGGAGCAAAAAGAATATCAATAATGCATGCTCCCCCTAACAAGAAGGTCTCCTAATGCTTGGGAGAGTAACTCCCAATTTCTTGCGAAGATACTCGAAGACTTCCTTCGGTAGAGGCTTTGTGAAAATATCAGCCACTTGTTCAGTGGTTGGAACATATTCCAATTTTACCTCACCGTCAGCAACCTTTTCTTTGAGAAAGTGATAACGTATGGAAACATGCTTTGTGCGGGAGTGCTGGACAGGGTTTTTGGAGATATGAATGGCACTTGTGTTGTCGCAGAAGATTGGCGTAGGATCCTTCGTCTGAACACCGAGATCTGAGAGCATTTGACGCATCCACAGTACTTGGATACAGCAAGTTGCTGCTGCTATGTACTATGCTTCCGCTGTAGAAAGAGAAACTGATTCTTGCTTCTTGTTGTGCCAAGCCACCAATCTTTCACCAAGATAGAATGCACCTCCACTTGTGCTTTTGCAGTCATCTACACATCCAGCCCAGTCAGCATCAGAATATGTAATGAGAGTGAATGATTTACCTTTCGGATACCAGATGCCGACCTCCAAAGTACCCTTGAGATACTGAAATATCCTCTTCACTGCTGTAAGGTGCTCTTCCGTTGGTGATGCCTGAAATCTCGCCACCATACATACCGCCTGTAGAATGTCTGGTCTTGTAGCCGTCAAGTAGAGCAAGCTCCCTATCATTGATCGGTAAGTGGTGTGATCAACTGATGGAGCCTTGTCGTCTTTGCTTAGCTTTGTGTTCGTGGACATAGGCGTGCTCACCGGCTTGCTGTCTTCCATGTTGAATCGTTTCAGCATCTCCTTATGTATTTCAACTGTGATATGAAGATACCATGCTTCAGCTGCTGCACTTGGAGACCAAGGAAGAAACTCAGCTCTCCAAGCATTGACATCTCAAATTCATTCTTCATCTCTTCAGCAAAATTTCTGCACAACTCCTCATCCTGGCTTATTAGACAGGATTTTTCCAATCCATCAGACAAAGTGTAGAGATTGCCTGTTGTTCTTGACCCTGTAGCAAGTGTTTTGCCATTGCTACACTTCTTGATTGCGAACCCATTCTTTGTGAAGATTACCTCATGACCTTTGTCACAGATCTGACTTACACTTAGCAGGCTGTGTTTAAGTCCAGACACATACAACACTTCCTCAGAACTGATCTTGCCTTCTTTCAGTCGAACAGCGCCTTTGCCACAGATTTTGGCGCCGTCGTTATTGCCGAATTTTACAGAGCCACCCTCAAAGTGTTGTAGCTTTGTGAACTTGTCTTTGTCACCAGTCATATGACTTGAACAGCCACTGTCAAGGATCCATGGTGCAGCCTTCTTTTGAGCATTGAAAGCGGTTTGCACAATGAAGGATTCCTTGGGTTATTCTGCCCTTTTCTTCACCCTCCAGACCTTGACCAATTTGGGTTTCTTCTCAACCTTAAATTGGTTAGCAATATGCAACCTGCAGTCCCTAGACAGGTGACCAAAGTTGTGATACTTATGGCACTCAATGTTGTGGCTACTTAGGACTGAGAAAGGGTTCCTAGTTGCAGTCATACTAGGTTTAACATAAAGTCTACAATCAGCTATTTTATGTCCATATCTATTACAATTGAAACAATAACCATAAAAACTAAACTTTCTTTGTTTCTTGAATGGCTGGTTAGATTTCACATTATAGTCTCTTTCTTAGGCTGGACCGTGGGCTTCACAGCTTTAGAAGGTGTAGTTATTTGCTTCACAAACTTTGATGGTGCTGTTGTCTTTTCAGGAGGTGCAACCTTGGAGGATTCTCCGGTCTCATATCCTAGACTGAATTTGATGTGGGGAGGCCTTTGAACTTTCAGCGGGTTGTTTAGCTTCATTATTCCATTGATTGCTTGGAGCACTTTGAGCTTTTGATTAAGTTTTAAATTTTCAGCCCTTGCTCCAAGGATTTCATTCTCAAGTTTCACAACCTCCTCAGTTTTAGCACTGACTTGGTTTTCTAGAATTTCAATGGTTCTCTTAAACTCTTCAACTTGAGTCTTTAAGGAAATTACAAAACTTTCAGCATCATGGAGGAGTTTCAGATTTTTCTTACTTGTTTTTCGCTCCAAGCTTAACTCCTTAAGTGCTGCAATCAGTTCTCCTTCGAGGTTGACCTCGGCCTCATCATCTTCCGCCTCCAGCTCTTCCTCCTCTTCAACAGTGACCATGAAGAGTGCTTCGTTCGACTCAGCTGAATCGTCATTGTCTGAACTTTCAGACACATCGTTGGTGTAATGACTGATAAAGCTTTTAGTCTTTCCTGTTTTGCTGAACCTCTGCTTTTTCTGACTCTTATCAGCATAAGAGTCTTCTTCATCATTGTCCTTAAATGGACACTTCGCAGCAAAGTGGCCAACACCGCCGCAATTGAAGCACTTGAAAGGTAACTTCCCCTTGTACTTTCCGTTGCTGCCTTTCTTCAATCTTCTGACGAATTGAGCCTCAAGCTCATCATCAGAATCATCATCGAGATCAGCATCCTTCACCTTTTTCTGTACCTTGAAGGCTGCCTCTCTGTCAGATGAGGATGTCTTGCCTATGCGCATCTCATAGGCAGTAAGTGATCCATGCAGTTCTTGCATGGAAAACACATTCAGGTCCTTGGCTTCTTCAATGGCAGAGACTTTTGAATCGAACCGGGGATGAAATGATCTTAGAACCTTTTTGATGATGACCGGTTCTTTGATTTCCTCCCCTAGTCCACGGATGGCGTTGATGACTTCATTGACCCGCAGCATGTAGGAGTCAACATTCTCGCTTTCCTCCATGCGAAGAGACTCGAATTGTGAGCGATGAGTCTGCAACTTTGCTTCCTTGATTTTGTCATCACCTTCATGAATATTTTGCAACTTGTCCCACACTTCTTTTGCAGTCTTGCATGTCATGACTTTGACAAGCTCACTGTCTACAAGGCCGCTGTAGAGAGCGTTCTGTGCCTTGGAGTCGTTGTCTGCTAGCTTCTTTATTGCAGCATCAGTGGGTGTGATAGAAGCGTTGTAGCCAACTTTTACAGCCTCCCAAACATTATAGCCAAGTGACTTAATGTAAGCCTGCATCCTTAGCTTCCAGAAGGAGTAGTTAGTACAATCAAACAGAGGTGCTTTTGTATTCCCAGTATTGGACCCCAAGTGATTCGTTTAGAGATCACCCTCAGCGTGTTAATACTTGCTAAAGGAACCTCACTCTGATACCAATTGTTAGAATCACACGATCACTGAGAGGGGGGGTGAATCAGTGATGTCTCAATGCTTTTTACTTAAATACTAATAAGTCCAACTAATCAAAGCAATAATCAAGCAACCACATGAACATAAGGTTTTAACGTGGTTCACCCAAAGGCTACGTCCACGATACAACGACTACTCGGACACCAATCCGAGGCTAGTCTTTACTGATTTATTCTGAAGCTTCAACTTCAAGGAGCACCCACCCCTAATTCAGATAGCACCCACTATCTAGGAAGCAACAACTCCCTTTACAATTTGTCTGCACCAACAGACAGGATCACCAAACCCCAATACCAAACACCCACTTGATATTTTACAATGATTAGAGAAGAACCCTTTACAGAAATTAATCTCTCACTCTCAATCCCATACAATCAGACTCTTAATAAATATGAATTGAGAGACACTTATCTGAAGAAACTACTGATGAAGAACCATCTTCTTGATGCAGAGTTTCTTCTTTACTTGCTGTAACGGAATCACAGCAGTAAGTCCTTGCAAGCTCACACACCCTCATGAATCTCTCTCTTTCTGTCTGTCTCTGTGTGTCTTTCTGTGTGTCTTCAACGATCCCTAACATGCCTTTTTATAGGATTTTCCAACCCTAATTCGTGATTGCAAAAGGACTAGGAGAGGTTTTGGAAACTCCTGCAAGGATAGAAAGTGCTCCCCTGTTTTTTCTCGTGCAAGTTTCTGTTTTGAGCACTCCTTTAAGGATTGGAAGAGATCCCCTATTTCCTCGCGTGACTTTCTGTTTTGAGTTCTGCGCTTGAAGGACCTCAGTGCTTGAATGAGCTTTGCGCTTTACCGAGCTACTCAGTGCTTGAACGACCTTTGCGCTTTACCTAGCTTCTCAGTGCTTGAACGACCTTTGCGCTTTACCGAGCTGCTCAGTGCTTGAAAGACTTTACCGAGCTGCTCAGTGCTTAACCATGCACTGCGCTTTACCAACCTCAATGCTTTTGCCGAATTGACCAAGCTCAACGCTTCGCCAGTGCTTTGCTGAAATGACCGAGCTATGAACGATCTCTTCGCTTGACGTTTTGCCGAACTGAACTGTTATGGCCGGGATCAGTGCTTTACCGAGTTCAGGGCTTGATTCTTTTTTAGCTTTGCGCTTCAACGAACTGAGCTGCCATGGCCGAGCTCTGTGCTTTTACCGAGCTCTCGACTTTTACCATGATTCTTTCTTTTACCGTAACTACGCTAAGGCATTCTGTGCCGAGCTGAGGCATACTGTGCTGTGCCGAGCTCTCTACTTTTACCGTGATTCTTTCTTTTACCGCAACTGCGCTAAGGCATTCTGTGCCGAGCTGAGGCATACTGTGCTGTGCCGAGCTCTCTACTTTTACCGTGATTCTTTCTTTTACCGTAACTGCGCCAAGGCATTCTGTGCCGAGCTGAGGCATCCTGTGCTGTGCCGAGCTGAGACATTTTGTGTGGTGCCGAGCTGAGACATTCGGTACTATACTTGTGTGACAATGTGTTGACAATAATTCCAACACAAAATACCGAGCTTCAAACATTAAACTCTCTTCAAAATCCAACAGTATCGACCTCATCTGCTCCTTTTCCTCAGGTGTCTTGGGACAATGATCCTTGGAAAGGTGCACTCCATCCCTAAAAGGTGTAATATCCTTCTTAGAGTCTTGAACAGCAAACCATACTAGTACCTTATCTATGTAAGCAACTTGGGATAAACCTATCATCCTATTTTTCCTGTCTCGATGGAGTTTGATCCCTACGATGTAACTCGCTTCTCTCAAGTCCTTCATATCAAAAGTCTTAGCCAACTAAACTTTTATTATTGACAACAATCCTATATCACTCCTTAGGAGGAAGATGTCGTCGACATATAAAACCATAAAAACTACCCTGCCTACTTCACTTTTCATGTACACACATGACTCATTCGGATTCTGACAAAAACCAAATGACTTGATTGCCTGGTCAAAATGGATGTTCCAGCTCCGGGATGCCCGCTTCAGTCCATAAATGGACTTCTGCAACTTGTAAACTTTTTGCTCTTGGTTATTAGCTACAAAACCGTCTGGTTGCATCATATAGATGTCTTCCTCAAGATGGCTGTTAAGAAATGTCGTCTTGACATCCATTTGCCAAATATTGTATTCGAGATGAGCCGTAATGGATAAGAGTATCCTGATGGACTTGAGCACGGCTACCGGCGAGAAGATTTCCTCATAATCGATACCTTCTTTCTGAGTATATCATTCTCAACAAGCCTAGCCTTAAAGGTCTCAACTCTTCCATCTGGTCTTCTCTCTCTTATAGATTCACTTGCACCCAATATGTTTAATATTGGCAGGCAAGTCCACAAGTATCCAGACCTGATTGGAATACATAGATTCCATCTCAACTTTCATAGCATCTTGCCAACGTCCCGAATCTATGTCATTAATTGCTTCATCATAGTTACAGGGATTTTGCTCTAGTTCTTCTGATATTGCCTCGTAAGACTCCCAAGAGCAAGAACATGTCAGGTGACCTGACTATTGTCCCACTACGATGAGGCTCTAGTGTAACTACTGGGTCAGGTATGGGCGGATTCTCTTCAAGTTCGGTCACACTTGGATTTGGAATTGACCGCTCTTGAATCTCTTCCAATATCACCTATTCTAAAGATTTCCGGTCAATCATATAATCTTCCTCCAGAAAAACTGCATTAGTGTTGACAAGCACTTTCTGCTCTCTGGAATTATAAAATAACCAACCTTTAGTTCCTTTTGGATATCCTATAAAAGTGCACATTCCGACTTCGATTCCAACTTATCCGTCTTAACCTTCAACACGTGTGCCGGACAACCCCAAATATACAAATGCTGTGGACTAGGTTTTCGCTCGGACCACAACTCCCAGGGAGTCTTAAGTACAGACTTAGATGGTACGATATTTAGTAAGTACGTTGCAATATCCAAAGCATATCCCCAAAAGGATATAGGTAACTCTAAGAAACTCAACATAGACCTGATCATATCTAAAAGAGTCTGGTTCCTTCTTTCTGCTACTCTGTTCTGTTGGTGCAGACAACTGGGATAAAATCTCATTCTCTTATAAGTATCCCATAAAATCAGCAGAGAGATATTCCCCTCCTCGATCTGATCGAAGAGTCTTAATACTTTCACTTAATTGCTTTTCCGCTTCCGCTTAAAACTCTTTGTACTTTTCAAAAGCCTCGGACTTGTGATACATAAGGTATATGTATCCATATCTTAAATAATCAACGGTGAAAGTGATGAAGTACTCTTATCCGCCTCTCGCTCTAACATTTATGGGTCCACACACATTAGTATGCATTAATTCCAATAAATCTTTGGCCCTATTGCCTTTAGATGAAAATGGTCTTTTAGTAATTTTGCATTCCAAACAAGACTCGCAGACATGTATTGGTTCTACCACCAATGACGGCAAGATACCATCTTTCACTAGCCCGTCAATCCTGTTTAGGTTTATATGACCTAGCCTTTGGTGCCAAAGTTTTGTTGGATTACATGAAGGTGACTTCTTCTTTAATGATGACCTAATTATTGTTTCGGTGTTATGTATCACATACATTGTGGGAGTTAACAAATAAAGTCAATTGGTTACTTTGCCAGAACATATAAAAGTATCATCTCTTTATGACAACTTTAGTGCCAAAAGTAATAGAATAACTTTTATTCATCAAACTAGAAACTGAAATTAAATTCCATCTTAAAGACGGTACATATAGAGTGTCTGACAAAATCAATTTATTATTTGAAAAAACATAAAGTAATAACTCCCACTGAAACCACCTCCGCCTTAGCATCAGATCCTAGGTTGACAATGATTTCTCCATCAGTAAACCTCCTGGTTTCCCGAAACCCTTGCAACGAATTACAGATGTAATTAGTTGCACAGGAGTCAATACACCCGGATTCTGAAGTACTAGTTGCAAAACTAACTTCAGAAACAAGTGACTCAATCATACCTGAAGTCATCTTCTTAGACATAAAATATGGACAATTCCTCTTCCAATGTCCTATTATACCATAATGGAAACACATTCCTTTTGTTCCCAAACCCTTAGTTTCAGCCACACCACCATTGGCACCATTCTCCACCTTTGGACACTTGGGGACTGATTTTGTCGCGACCCCGGACCGAGGCCGCGGCGGTTAGTTAAAAATTTTGAAAGATTAAAAGACCTCCCACAGGTTCCCGCGGTGAGGGTTCCAAACAAACACGCATGGAACAACCCACTCACACGATCAAGTATGCGGAAGCGCGTGGCAAATCACATCTTATCATATCATGTCACAATAGGAAACATAATGACATCAAGACATAATATCAGAATGAAACATAACAAGGCATTCCCATAATTCAAGTTGTAAAGTTAACAAAATAAGTTAAGTTATTACACTTCCCAATAAGAGGCCAACATAGGCCAATACAATACCAAAAGTATATCAAAAATCCCAAAAATAGTGATCCAACGGAACTCATGCACCACCCCAACGTCTAGATGACGTCATCGGGCTGCCACTCACGGGCTAGGTTGGGCCCAACGGCCTCCTCCTGGCACTCCTCCTCAAAGGGAGGGTCTCCTGCACCTGGACACCATAATACAAGCATCAAACACAACGGTTTGGCAAGAAATCACTTAAGTGAAAGCATGTAAAACATTGTTAAATCGAAATATCAAGAAAATACTTTACTTGTGGAACACTTTTCTAAATCAAAGACAAAACTAACATGAATGCATAACATATATATATCATGAATAGCAAATCCACATAGAGCCCATCCTTTCTCTATCATTTATAATGAAAAGAGCAAGCACGCACGACAAGCACGAATATACATAATATAGCACGACACGATTCCCACAAAAACGGGATTTCCGGCCGCGGAACCGGACACGCACGATGTGTAATAAATACACTACTAATCTGCAGTTAGTTCACATGTTTAAGGACCCCCAGACAGTGGATCAGACTGAAAGGGCAGTCCAAGCTCTGTGGTGTTCACTAGAATTCATGAATGCACAAAACACGCGAAACACGATTCAAACATATCGAAAATAGAGGGGGAAATCACTTGTCACGACAAGACAAGGCACGACTAGCACAATGCATAATATATATGCTCACAACTTATAGAAGTGATCCCCATTTGATACTTGAAACACATCTTGAAACATATCTTGTAAATACTTGAAACACATCTTGAAACATATCTTGTAAATACTTGAAACACATCTTGAAACATATCTTGGAAATACTTGATTTCAAAACGAGTACACTATATTACTTGAAGTATCAAAACAGAGTTCAAAACGCGATAATTTTGTCAAGTACGTACTTAGGCTATTCAATGACTCTTGGGTGATTGGAACTCTGTTGTTAAAATCTAATAATTGGTGTCCCCGAAGTTGCTTCGTATCTTGGAGTTCCAATCACGCAATGTCAGGTTAAAGTCCACAACATAGCCTAGTTTTTCTTTTCCAATCCTTAAAGGTGCATGAATGGGTTAAAATTTCTAAACAGGCTCTTTCCCAAAAAATTCAGGCAGCAGGCAGTTCGCTCGAGCGAACCAGGGGTCGCTCGAGCGGACAGCTTGCTGTCTGCGCCCGGACCAGGCAGTGGCCTGGTCGCTCGAGCGGACCCATGGTTCGCTCGAGCGAACAGGCTTCTGCCTGCGCTCATGCCAGGCAGGGGCCTGGTCGCTCGAGCGGACCCATGGTTCGCTCGAGCGAACAGGCTTCTGCCTGTGCTCGCTGAGTGCAGATATTGCACTCCTACTACATGGTCCACATGTCCATTCTTTTCTTCCTTTCTTTTCAACAATCTTTCACTCCAATTAGCAAACTAAATACATGATTAACCATGCTATCAAGGTTCACATTGGGGCATTCATTTCAAACTTAATCAAAGCATTAACAAAGAACCCATTTCACAATACTTGAAACCCATTCATCTCTAAACAAATCCAAACTTCAACAAAACAAGACCCATTTCAAAGATATGAAATTCTGAAAGTGTGGAAGGACATTAGATATGCTTGCATTGTCTAAAACAAGATCATAACATGAAAACCTAATAAATCAAAACATTAATACCAAATGCAAATCCAAGACACACATGTACAACCACTTAAATGAATCACTTGCCTTAGCCAAATAAACACAAGATCTTTCTTCAAGCACTCCAAATCAAAGGCCAATCCAAGAACTACAAAAGCCCATGAAATCCATTCAAAAACTCACCCAAAAACACAACCCAACAACCCATTTCGAAATGGTTGCTACAAGTTAGAAAAACAAGATCTTTGGAGGTAGAAGAAACTCCATTAAAGAGATGGGTTGAAGCTCTTACCTAGAGATGCCCAAACAAGGAGTGAAGAAGAAAATGGAGATCCTTCCCACCAAGAAACTTCAAGAAAATTGCATCAATGGAAAGCTTAGCTTGAGAGGAAGAAGATGATGGTTTTAGAATTTCATTTGGAGTCTCCTAGCTCAAGCATTCAAGGGAAGAAGAAGAGGGGAAAAGAGGGGTTTTTCCCAGCCCTAAGTTTAGAAAAATTGCAGAGATTTGTAGAATGGAGAGGAAGAGAAGGGAAAGGAGGTTAAGTGATTGCAAGATGGGACCCATTAGAACTAATTCTTGTATCAAGGAAAACATGAACTTGCGGGCCTCGGATGAAGTCGACGAAGAAGGATAAAACGATCCTCGAAATATCTAGTTTTCAAAAAGTATATTTTTGACATGGTTTTGGGACCTCGAAAATCGTGTCCAGATTTGAGTGTGAAAAGGCTATTTTACCCTTTTGGCCAAAACTTGATTTTCTAGGCTTCAAACACAAATGAGCTAAACATGAAACTTGCACATAATCATAAAACCAATCAAATGAGATGAAAATCACGATTAACACACAACCAAACACAATCTTCCCACGCTTGCACGTACACCCAGGCCTTCCTGAGTGAGCCTAATAAACACTAAACGTTCTCGAACTCCCCCAAAGCTAAAAACCATGACTAAACTAATCACATTCTAACCCACGATAACTAAACTCAAACAAGACTAAGTACACACTAAGCAAACACTATTGGGTTAATCCTGGGTTGGGGTTTGACAGATTTATTCTTACCTTTCCAGCCTTTGTCTTTTGGCTTGGACCTGGCAAATGACTTTTCTGTCATCAGGGCAATTGACTTTTTCATGATGCCCTCAATTGCTACCAGATGGCTAGACAACTCAACTAAAGTCAGATTCATCTTATTCATATTAAAATTAATCTTGAAATGGTTGAATGAATCAGGCGGCGACTCGAGGATCATGTCGATCTGCAATTCCGCATCAATCGCAGCACCCAGTACATCTAACTCATTTAATGAGTCCATCATTTTCAGCATGTGGTCCTGTACTGGTGTTCCTTCAGCCATCTTAGTGCTTATTAGCACCCTCATAGCAACCTGCCTAGCAGGCCTACCCTGGTCCGCAAGCATCTCCTTAGTTTGATATAATATCTGATGCTGTCTTATAAGATTGATGTTGGTGTTGTAAAACACTAGACATGGATGCCTGCATATAGCACCTGGCCATCTCATTGTCTTTGGTCCATTTGGTGTAAAGGTCTTGCTCGTCCTGTGGTACATCTGGCCTAGTCTTCTTAGGGCAGGGTGTGGTAAGGACAAATTTGTATCCTAAAGCAGTCAGGACAATATCTGGGTTTCTTTTCCAGTCCACGTAGTTGGATCCCACCAACTTATTATGGTTGAAGATGGTCGTAAGTGGATTGGAAGTATTTAAATTCATGCTGAATAAACTGTAGCACATAATCATACATTCAATCAAAGAATATAAATGACATTAGGGTTTAATATTTTACCAAATTTTTGTGGGAATCCTCATAACCACTAAATTCAGAATACATCGGAATCCTAATCCCTTTGGGTATGCCTCCTTAGGGAGTGCGGATACTACCAAGATTGGTGCGGATCAAAGTTGGTCAAAATTAGAATTAAGACTAACTATCCATGATCCCCATCATTCATTATCATCTTGGTATCTCATACCAAATAATGTATGACTCCCAATTTGCTTTGGTTTCTAAAATACATGAGGCAAATTCTTGGGGATACTACATCATTATTTTAGTTAAGTGTGACCTATCAACTAGCATTGCGTGACAACCGTTGAGGGCAGCTCCTCCTTGGGGAGTGGGCCCTCACCCCGTCTTACCAACACTATCCTTAGGAGATCCATATCTACTAACCGGATAAATAAAAGCCCTCGGTGGGGAACGGCCATTCCCAAGATGGTGCGAGGCTAATACTTTCCTTACAGTGGACTATGGTGGAAAACCATGGGGATTTCTCAATTTAAATGCCCCGCTCCCACTAAATATTTTAAAACTAGGGATTTTCTTTTTAGGTATTAGGGCCCACATTTATAAACATCAAATCATCTCATGATATGACCAATGATTGGTTTCAAGTCAAGTTATATTTAAGGAAAGTCCAATTTCTTAATATTAGTGTTACCGATCGGTCCATCTCATGGGTCCACCAACACTAATTAAAACTTTTTCCAAAAATTAATTTGATTTGACCAATTTTGGAAACTACTAGTTTGGATCATATTTGGAAACATTCTATAAAAGCATTCATTCATAAATAGAAATTGCTAAAATAGAAACTAGTTCTCTCCTCCACATGGCCCAAGTGGAATAGACTTCTTGGACTTCTAAACTTTCCAATACTTTGGGATTCCACAAACTCTTTGGGCATCTCCAAAACACTTTTGGTAATCTTCAAACTCTTTGATTAGGAGTCCAACTTCACTTTCCTTTTCATCTCGTACACCGCCAAAAATATAAAATTACATGAATTCATATGCCTCAATGATGAGACTTACATGGTAATCTAAAAATGGAAATAAGAGGGCTATAGGGAAATTCATCATGCCTTGCCCTTTTGGGAAACCAAGATAACCATGATGCCATTTACACTTAGTCTCAAATAAACCAACGACCATAAAGGAAAGCAAAAGACTTATGGTCAAAATAGAGAGGACAAGATCACCTGCAAGTTAGTATCTCAAACAACCATACAAATAACAAAACTAGGCTGACAAACAATGCTGGAAAAACAGGATGTCAAAGAAGACCCGAAACTAGAAAAACCAGCTTCTGAACCTGTTGTGCCAGTGTACCCCGTCAACCGGCCAGCGGACTCGGTCGACCGAGCACGAGGCCAGGTCGACCGGACTGATGAACATCAGAATTTTGGGTTTCTGTATTCATGTCCAAACATCTCCAAAACTCTTTTGAAGTGTTCCAATGGCTTCCTACCATCCTTCCATCATTGTTAAACCCTTTTGTGACTTTCCAAACATAGATCTACTCTAAAACCAATAAAATCCATCAAAACTGATCCTTATATAGCCATCGCTCTATCCTCTTCGCATCTCATGCAAAGATTAGAACGAGTTTACTGATCTAACATGATTAGAGATGAGGAATGGTTCTGATACCAATTGTTAGAAGTAGGTGAGCCTCGTGGATAGGTTTCAAAACTTTTGACCCACTTGACGCAGGGATCAACTATGCATAAGGCTACAAACCCAATTCAGGATCCAAGTCCTCAAACTCATCAATCATGATTGATGGACCCGATTTCTTCCCTCTCTCCCGCTGCCTCCGCCCCGGGTCTTTTCGGGGTGCGGCGGAGGGGTGGAGAAGAAAAGATAAAGGGTTTCAACATCTTTCTCTTTTTTTTGTACGGGTATGCCAATTTCACTTTTCTACTTGGAATTTAGGAATGGTGATCCGAAGATCCACCTTCACAAGTAGAAAGGGGAAATGAAACTTTTTCTAGTTTTCCATTGCACACATATTTTAAGAAAAGAGACAAAGGGTTTTTTTGAATGCCGTGAAAGGTGATTTCATTTGTTGCCGTGAAAGGCGATTTTGCCGTAAAAGGCGATTTACAAGTCTCATCCATTATGAAAGACAAGAATTGTGATTTTCGTCTCTAAAAGAAAAATAAAGTACAATAAAAATCAAGAAAAGGAATCTGACTCCTCATTCGATTGTGGGGACACGTTCAGATCGACGGTCGCGAGTCATGTATGGGCTCCTCCATCGTCCATGCAGATGAGAACACGATGCTTGGATTCTTGGCTCGGCTTTCTAACCTCAGATTTTTAAAGGACAAAGACCAAGAGAAGGTCTTATATCCGATAAAAAGCTAAGTAAACGGGCTGAAAAGCCACGTTTTAGCCATGTTGGTAGAAGAAGGGATGTCCTTGGGGGGGTGGCCCCCCAAGGGTGCTTCAATCACCTTGTAGTTGCTCTTGCAGCAGAGTTTCTTTTCTTCAAATTGGCAGAGGTTCTTCTGATTTCTCTGGATTTTCCGGGATTTTCCGAGCAATTTTTTTGGACCTTTCGGGATTTTCCGAGCAATTTTTCTCTGCCTTTCGGGATTTTCCGAGCAATTTTTCTCTGCCTCCTCCTTGGAAAAGCCCTCCTATTTATAGGCTTTTGGTGGCCATTAGGAGGGTTTATGAGCATTTAATACATTAATGCTCATAATGGGAGGAGTTACAAGTTTTAAATGATTTGTTTTGTAACTCCTTTTTCCTTGAATTTGATTGGTCGATGGAGATTAATGAGCCTTTGATTGCATTTAATCTCCATCATGGGAGGAGTTTCGTGGCTTTAATGCCATAAATCATTGGATTTGTAACTCCCATTTGCTTGCTTTTGATTGGGCCGTTCAAAATAATGAGTTAATGACCGCATTAACTTGTCATAAAATGGGTCATTTATTCTCATTAATTGGCCGCCAAGTCGCTTGAAGAGTCGCGGGCCGCGCAGTGTCTTTTGGAATTCTTCTCGCGATGATCGCCGATGGATCCACACATTGTTTGATGTCGGATGGCGATGAAATTTCAGACATTGATTGATCTCAATGTGCCGGCAACATCCGTCCTGTCGATTTCACGATCGGGCGGGCAGAAAGTGTACTTTCTTTGTCGGCCGGTTGGCGAATTCGAGGCATCTAATGATCATCCAATGACTTCGGCGTCGAATCCGTGATGTTTGACGAAGATCGACGGATTTCATGCACGAAAAATCAGATTTTGGAAAAAATCACAGGGGCCAATCAACTCGAAACGCGAAAAGGACCCGAAAAAGTGGGTTTCCGGCGACTTTTGGGCCGCCGGAAATTCCATGGTCGCCGGCGACCATGGGCCAAGGTCGCCGGCGACCATGGGCCTTGGGCCCGTTTTTTGGCCGCCTTCCGGTCGCCGTATCTTCGCCGTTTTTCGCTCTTTTTTGATGCTTTTTCTTCCTGTATTTTTCTTGACATTTCCCCTCATTTATTGGCCTATTTTCCTTGGAGAAATCCCGTCGAGAAGACACGGAAATCGGAGCACAAAGTTTCCTATTTTTCTGGAAAGCCGAAGACTTTGTTGTGCGGTTTTGCCGATTTTTTGTCAAGCATTGAAACTAGGCCAAACGATGTCGGAATGACCTGAAATTCGACGTGGAGCTTCTTGAGCATTAGATAGGACCAACCATAGGCTTTGGTTTGAGTTTTGAAGCCTTTTGGGGCCCCGCAAACGCTTGCCTTAATTTCGCCATGAGAGAAATGCCGAGCTTTGACTTGTGGTCAACCGATGTCCGATTGACCTGAAATTTGACAGGGAGCCTCCTGAGTAGTAAGTAGGACCAACCATGGGCTTTAGTTTGGGTTTTGAAGCCTTTTGGGGTCCCGCAAACGCTCGCCTTGATTTCATCTCGAGGAAAGTGCCGAGCTTCGAAACTAGGTCAAACGATGTCCGTTTGACCTAAAATTTGACAGGGGACCTATTGGAGTCATTTTGAGACGATCCATTAGCTCCAATTTGAATGCCATGATTCCGGGGTGCTCCGCTGCCGATGGGCTTGTTTTTTGCTTCCCGAGAGTTGATGAAGGGTCAAACGTCGTCCGTTTGACTTGAAATTTGGCAGGGGGCCTTTTGGAGGTATTTTGAGACCATCCGTAGGCTCTGATCGAAGTTTTGAAGTCTTCGACATTGTCGCTGCCGGGAGCTCTTGTCTGCCTGTCGGAGGAGTGAAGTTAGGCCAAATGATGTCGAAATGGCCCGAAACTTCATGTGTACCCCTCTTTTGGCTGCTTTGAAGGATCTTGCAGTTTTTGTTTGATTCTGACAAGATCTGGTGCTTGAAGTGGCGCCTTTCTATTTATGGCAGGATGTGGCTCCATGTAGCTTTTGGTGTTGAAAGGACATAGTGACATTTTTGGTGTCAACAATGATCAGTAATAAACTCTATCTAGAATATAGAAATAGCACCTAACAAGCAACCACGAAATCTACAACATACAAGGAAGTAGATTATACCTTTGGATCTTAGTAGCGCTCTAATAGAGAAGTTGACCTCTTTCTTCGATGAAGAATTCTTTGTCAAAGCAGAATCTCCAAGACCCAATCGTCTTCCATGCTATAACCCGTATCATATCTCTTCTCTAAAGGAGATGGGTGGGATCTCCAAAAGAGACCAACTAAAAGCTCTAAGGAACCTAGATGAGGAACTAGAAAAGAGAGAAGAAAGATGGGAGTGTGAACACTTGCACAATAATGGGTGTGGATTCCAAGAATGGAATAGGGTGTGGACGTCCATAGGGATCTCCCTCTTTTATAGCAAAAGCAACCTCCTCTTTACTAATTAAAATAGAAGTCTTACTTCCATTAACAATTAGTAACTTACTATATCACAATTAGAAGTCTCACTTCAAATATGATTAGTAACTTTCTATTTCCTTTCCCTTTAGAGATCAAGTAGAATAAGTAACTTTCTAATAACTTGGGCTAGCGTGGGGACCAATAGGGATTCCATAGAAAGGTGGCTCCAACTGAGAGACTCCGACCCCACATCTCACGTGCAATCCGAGCCCACAGTTAGTTACAAATAACTCCACTATATAAATGTAATTGAATTCCAATCTTAGGAATAAATTACAAAGAAGACCTTAAACTTCCCTATGATCA
Source organism: Camphora micrantha (assembly GCA_003546025.1). NCBI lineage: Eukaryota > Viridiplantae > Streptophyta > Magnoliopsida > Laurales > Lauraceae > Camphora > Camphora micrantha. Next base: position 25,161,842 of record QPKB01000005.1, on the reverse strand, counting down.
CAAGTAGTCCCCTCCATCCATATCCATGAATCAATTGGTCCTGTCCACCAAATTAGATCCATATCTTATTATCCTTGAGACCCAATTAATTTATAGTGATCACATGTACCTATCCAATTAACGCTTAATTGAGATGGGTGTACACTTACCAATGATAAATCCATTAATTAATGCACAAGGGGATAATGACGATAGATTTCATCTTAACTATTGAATGTTCCCACAGTTCTACTACCACGTACCTAAGACACCACGGTGTTGACCTACAATTGGCCTCACTCAATGGTGACTTAAAGAAAATAAATAGACAGAAACTTGGGTTCATTAATGTCTCGAGATTATGAGCCTATTGCTTGGGAAGTATGAGAGCAGACCTTAAAGTAAAGACAATGTTTCATAAGGTGTTTCTCATGGTCCTTTAATACATCCAATGTACCAGCATAATGATTTAGAATCTTATATTCTGATGATTGAGACAAATCGCGCTATCTCATAGTAATCAAAGTGCGGATACCAACTTCTTCCCAACAAACAGGTGTCTTACACGTTCTACCATACAATGCCTCAAAAGGCGCCATCCCAATGCTCGAGTGGTAGCTGTTGTTGTACGCGAACTCACACAAAGGTAGAGTCTCGTCTCATTGAGTCTTAAAGTCTAACAAACAAGCACGGAGCATATCCTCAAGAGTCTGAATCGTTCTCTCTGATTGGCCATCTGTCTGAGGGTAGTAAGTTGTACTGAACTGTAGTCTTGTGCCCATAGACTTATGCAATGTCTTTCAAAATCTCGAGACGAATATGCTGTCTCTATCAGTCATGACAGAAACTGGCTGACCATGTCTGCTGATAATCTCACTGCCTTACAACTCTGCCAACGGTAGCATGTGCATCTTTTTCCCTGTCTTCATCGAGATGAAGTGAGCTGATTTGGTAAGACGGTCCATAATGACCCAAATAGCATCATTGCCTTTGCTAGTCCTCGGTAATCCCGAAATGAAATCCATGGTAATGTGCTCCCATTTTCATTCCAGAATCTCTAACGGTTGCAACAACCCTGGAGGCTTCTGGTGCTCTGCCTTTATCAATTGATATGTCATACACCAGGAGACAAACGTTGCTATCACTCTCTTCATGTTGTTCCACCAAAATCTACCCTTCAAATTCTGATATATCTTCGTACTGCATGTATGCATGGAGTACCTCGTGCCATGAGCTTCTGTCATGATGTCATTCCTCAATTCTTCAATGTTTGGCACACACAGACGGTCACGGTAGTACAAAACACCATCAACAACGATCTACTATATGCTCTGAAATCTTGGCCTACTCTGGATCTTGCAACTGACTATCTTTGATCTTCTGAATGAAAGAAGGCTCTGACACTGACATGTTGGCTAATATTACACCCTTCTTCAGTAGCTGAAGATCTATTCTCAACTCTTCAAATTGTTCAAAGATACAGGTGCCACTAAGATTTGCCAAGCCTACTGACGTTCTACTCAAGGCATCAGCAACTACATTTGCTTTCTCCGGATGATACTTGATTGGAAAATCGTAGTCTTTGATATATTTCATCCATCTTCGCTGCCTCATATTCAATTCCTTCTGAGAAAACAAATACTGTAAGCTGCGGTGATCGGAGTGAAAGAGGTAATGTCTCCAAATTTTCAATGCGAAAACAGTCGCTGCTAACTCAAGATCATGTGTTGCATAGTTCTTCTCATGATCTTTCAACTGCTTGGATCCATAGACTATCACTTTTCCTTCCTGCATCAACACGGATCCAAGTCCAATGTTCGAAGCATCAGTAAAAATAGTAAAACCGCTGCTTCCGGATAGCAAAGTAAGGACTGGTCTTGTGGTTAATCTCTTTTTCAGCTCTTGGAAACTATCTTCACACTTGTATGACCACACATATGACACATTCTTCCTTGTCAACTTCGTCAATGGTGACGCAATCGGCGAAAATCCTTGAACAAACCTCCGGTAGTAGCCTGCCAATCCTAGAAAACTCCTGATTTCTGACACATTCTTCGGTCTTTCCCACTGTACTACTGGCTCAATTTTTTATGGATCTACTGTACTATAATCCTTCTCTGGAGATAATGTGCCCCAAAAATGCTACTTGCTCTAGCCAAAATTCACACTTATTGAGTTTTGCATACAGCTGGTTCTCTTTCAGAAGCTGCAATGCTATTCTCAAGTGTTCTTCATGCTCTTCTTTGGTCTCAAAGTACACCAAAATATCATCGATGAATACCACTACAAACTGGTCCAGGTACTCTGCAAATATCTTGTTCATCAATGCCATGAACACTGCTAGTGCATTAGTCAATCCAAATGACATCACTAGAAATTCATAGTGTCCATATCTTGTCCGGAAAGCTGTCTTCAATACATTTGATTCTCTTACTCTTAGCTGATGGTAACTAGATCTTAAATCAATCTTCAAAAAGTAAGAAGCACCTTATAACTGATCGAACAGCTCATCTATCATTGGCAAAGGATACTTGTTCTTGATGGTTACTGTAGACACCTCATTTGGCCCCTTACGATAGCATTAAACACATGTCATATATAATGGTGTCCCCATTTCACCCATAATTGAATGGTTAATGGTATAATTCAAATTAATTAATGACAATGAAGATGCTTCTTGAAAATTTTAGACTTAGTTCGACGATCCCTTGAAACTTGTGACAGAAAAGGAAGAATCACGTCATCTCAAGACCAACCCACTGTTCAAACAAAGAAATGAGCTATAGCACTATCCAAACCCCTTCCAGACCACATAGAACACACTCAGGTTGTTCCTAGGTTGTTCCTAGAACACACGTGATTAGCATGAGTTAAGAGGCTAGGATCATTGATCCAGATATCCCTACTTTGTCCCAAAAGATTCTACATTCCGAGAGCTTTCCGACGATATGTGGAACGTCCAATTCCGACAAACGGATCAAAAGATAGGGCCCTCGAAAGTTTGCCACACTTGGGCGCACACACAGGTGCGCCCATGTCCTAAAAAGACACTTGGGCGCACACACAGGTGCGCCCAAGTCTCCGGTTGCCCTTATAAAGCACTTGAGTGCATACTTAAGTGACTTCACTTTATCTTTCATAGTTCCGGCCTGACCTTAATCCGAAAACAGAACGAAACCGAACTATAAAACCATTTAACCCAAAGGGTGACATGGGCTCACACACAGGTGCGCCCAAGTCCTAAAATCCACTTGGGCGCCACCCTGGGTGCGCCCAAGTCCCCAGTCACATTGAAAATTGCACATGGGCGCCCCCACACGTGCGCCCAAGCCCAGTCTCCATTGTCTTAGTCCGAATTCTATCCAAAAGCAATCTGAACCGAACCCTAAGCCCACTCGACTCGAAAAGGAGACATGGGCGCACCTATGTGTCCGCCCAAGTTCCAAAACCCACTTGGGCGCACCTGTGTGTGCGTCCAAGTCAAGAAAACCCCAAAATCAGTTTGGTTTGCATGAAGTCTCTAGAAATTCGTACCCACAGCAACCCTAACCCCTCTTCCACGCCAAAAACCCCTATAAAAACCCTCTGATACCATTTTGCATGGAGAGGCTACTAGAAAGAGGGAAAAGATAAGTAAAAAGAGAGAAAAGGAGAGAGGTCACAAATGAGATTTTGAAATCTAAAAGGAAGAAGGAAAAGAACTTTGCTTCTCCAAGACCAGTAATGGAGAAAGCCTCCCAAAGCCATGGATTTGCACAAAAGTTTCAGTCTAGGACTTAAAGATGTAATCCAAATCGGTATTCCTAGATCTAGTTCTTTCCAATTAATGTTCAGCATCATTAATGATTAGAAATATGCTTAGAATCATGCATAAATTGTAGATCTGCATTAATGGTAGTATTTTATAGTAGAGATCTGATAACTAGTAATCATTCGTCATTAGAAACATGCTTAGGATCATCCGTAGGTTGTAGATCCGCATCATTTTCATCATCCCGAACTCATGATTAGATTAGATCTTGCATTCATGTCATTTTCATTGGGAAAAATTTAAATTTGAGAAAGAAAACGTGCAACAGAGCACTTGGGCGCAACTGTGGGTGCGCCCAAGTCCCTGCATAGGGTTATAACCTCGATTTTCATATCGCATGCACTTTGTTTCTTAAATCTGAATTCAATCTCATAAATATTGATATCAGGACATTCAGATCTGTAACTTTTGTGTTCTGGATCACGCGAAAAGCATTAAGAAAAGAAACAGAAGAGGAAGAAAAGTGCAGAAAAGCACTTAGGCGCCCCTACAGGTGCGCCCAAGTCCATAGGTATGGCTTTGGCCCCGATTTTCCGTTTCGCGTGCATTCTGCTTCTTAGATCTGAGTCCATCCTTATATAAGTTAATATTAAAGCCTTCGGATTTGAAAAGAAGCATTGAAAGAATTGAAAGAAGACTAAATATATTACTAAAAAAGGAAGAAAGTAAAAACCTGCCACTTGGGCGCCACCATAGGTGCGCGTGGCACCCAAGTCCCTGCGAAGGGATCCATCCCCCGAATCTTAGTCCTCGCACTATTCTTTCAAATCCGGAAGTTCTGATATTAATAATTCCTATTAGGACCGTGCATTTAGTCACAAATTGTTAGAAATCGCGTCGGAATATCGTCGAACATTAGAAATACATCACAACCAGCAGGGAGTGACTTTGGCGCCACTGTGTGTGCGCCCAAGTCCTGTAGAGACACTTGGGCGCCCCTCCATGTGCGCCCAAGTCCCCAGTTCGTCTTCCGGCCCTCATTTTTCATATTTCGCATTTCATTTAACTTGTTGCTGCATCTCTGTGATGGCTATGACTGATTATTGAACTTCTAGACCCCGAATTATTGAATCATCACACTTCAGGTTAGGTTGCATTAATATTGCATAAAACACCAAAATAAAATCATAAAAGAATCATAAAAGCATAAAACTCTTCCCTTCTCATCTTACTCTTTAGTAATTAGAGAAGAGAACCCAAAAAAAAAAAAAAAAAAAAGATTAAAAGAAATAGAAACACCCAAAAAAAAAAAGAGTAGATAGTAAGTAGATGAGCCTAGGTTATTGTATTTGCGCCTAAGCAAATTAGTACACTCTAAAAATAATAATACTTAATCAAAACACTTAATCCAACCTTAATTAAAAACACTTAATTAAAACACCTAATTCAACCTTAATTAAAACCATTGATTTGAATCCTAATTTCCAAACTCCAATTAATTAAACCTTAATTAATCAACCCTGATAAAACACCTTAACTAAAATCCTTAACCAAAACCCTTTAAACAATCCCTAATTAATAAGATCTTAATTAACAAATCCTTAATCAAAACCCTAATTAATAAATCTTAGTCACTCAAAGCAATAATTAAAAAAATTAATAAGTTTAAACAATAAACCTTTAATTCAAGCCCTAATTGACAAAGTCAAATTAATACGATCATAACTTGAACCTCAAACTCAAATCAAACTTTAATTCAAACCTTAACCAACACAATTATAATTGACAACCGCACCTAAATTCAGACTTTGAGACCCTAGTCAAGACTTCATTAAAACGATAGACAATTCTCATCCAAAGAATAAAGACATCACTTAACCGAGAAATGAGTTAAAATACCCGAAATTGACATAGAAATACCCGAGCAACCATCGAACCAGTAGCCACTCAACAGGCGGACACTTGGGCGCCACTACAGGTGCGCCCAAGTCACCCTAGATACCTGGGCGCCCACACAGGTGCGCCCAACCCCTTGATCCGACCCCGCTTTGGTCACATTTCATCTTACGAAGTCCAACTATAATCACACTTGAAGAGCAGAGACTTGAAACCAACCCGGAACCCAAGATTTATTGACATAGGTCATCTGAAAATCCAAATTTAGGTGAACGAATCTAAGAAAGAACCAAAATTCACAGACCGACCACTTGGGCGCCACTGCAGGTGCGCCCAAGTCCCCTAGAAGTACTTAGGCGCCACTATAGGTGCGCTCAAGTCCCCCAGAAGTACTTAGGCGCCACTACAGGTGCGCCCAAGTCCAATTATAGCCCATAATATCACCATATCCATATTCGTCTTAATCAACATCTCAAAACCTTTACCGAACCAACAACAGCCTTGAAATTTAAAAATTCCGTTATTATAAACCCATTCGGAGTCTCGAACCAAAGTCAGAAGACTTAAAAGCATCAAATTGAGACTTGGGCGCTATCGCTGGTGCGCCCAAGTGCACAGAAACACTTAGGCGCATACAGATGTGTTAGATTGTATGGACTCAATCCATCAGATGATGTAATAAATTGATTAATTTCTTTCTTTATCAATAGTATCATGCTTTCCTTTCATGAGATGAATGGTGTTTTACTACTTAATGCACGTGACCAATACATATGACATAAATGGTTCATGAGATGAACCGGGTCCCATTAGTATATTAGATGTGATATATGTGTATGGATGAGAACCACACACAGGAGACATTTGTCACAAATCTTATACTTAAACTTCTTCACAACCGGTGATGAGACTGAGCATCTCATCTGATAAGGTTGCAGCGCTTTGATCACTATAAGATAGTGTGATTTGTCTCGATCATCAGAATGTAAGATTCTAGATCACGGTGCTGGTACATTGGATGTATTGAATGACCATGAGATGCACCTTATGGAATACTGTCTCGAGTTTAAGGTTTGCTCTCATAATTCCCTAACAATAGGCTCTCAATCCTGAGACATTGATGAATTCAAGTTTCTATCTATTCATTTTCTTTGAGTCACCAATGAGTGAGGCCAACTGTAGGTTAACACCTCCGTGTCTTGGGTACGTGGTAGTAGGACTGTGGGAACATCCAATGGTCAAGATGGAATCTATCTATATTATCCCCTTGTGCCAATTAATGGATTTATCATTAGTAAGTGCGCACCCATCTCGATTAAGAGTTAATTGGATGGTACTGATGATCACTGTGATTAATTGGGGCTCAAGGATAATAAGATGTGGATTTAAATTGGTGGGACAGTATTAGTCCGGTTAATCCATGGATATTGATAGAGGAGCTTGATTGTGGTAATCGGGAAGTTTAGGGTCTTCATTGTAATTTATTCCTAAGACTGGAGTGCAATTGCATTTATATAGTGGTGTTATTTGCAATTAACTGTGGGCCCAGATTGCACATGAAATGTGGGGTCGCGGTGTCCCAGTTGGAGCCAGCCTTCTATGGAATCCCTAGTGGTCCCCACGCTAGCCCAAGTTATTAGAAAGATACTAATCCTACTAGAACTTTAAGATGAAGGAATTAGGAAGTTACTTTTTCTATTTGAAGTGGGACTTCTAATAGTGGTAATAGTAAGGTTACTATTTTGTGTAAAGGTAAGACTTCTATTTCAATTAGTACAAGAGAAGGAGGTTGCTTAATGCTATAAAAGGAGTAACATAGGGGCTGAAAAAAATACAATCTTGGAATTCACGCCCAGCCCCCTTTGTGCAAGATTTGCACATACTTCTCTTCTCCTTCTAGTTCTCTTCTATTTTCGTTTAGAGCTTCTAGTTGTTTTCTCTAGAAGATCCCACCCATCTCCTATAGAGAAGAGATCTGGTACGGGTCATAGCGTGGAAGGCTAAGAGGTCTTGGAGATCTAAAGTTGATTTCTTCTCCATTAAAGCACAACCGGACAGTAAAGGTATAATCTGCTTCTCTATCTTTTGTAGATTATATTTGCATGTGTTGCTTGTATTATTGTTGTACATGGTATATGAGTATGAGGGATTGCATCCTGGATATGGTTAATGGCCTTATGGGCGTTTGATCCCTGATTCAAGTGGGTCAAAAGTTTTGAAATCGCATCCACGAGGCCCACCTATTTCCAACAATATGTGCATCCGAGTCCACTGTCAAATCCAAGTGGTGAATTCCGATTGTGTTTCGAGTTCCAGACTTAAGATTATTAAAATAAATTAACTCAAAACTTAAAACAACATCAGAATAGAAGCTTACACTTAACAAAACTCTACGATTTCCGAAATTAACATCAATACCTTCTTCACTAGCCAAGTAACACAGGATCTGATACTTGGGCGCCACTGCCTGTGTGCCAAAGTCACCCAGAGAACTTAGGCGCCACCATAGGTGCGCCCAAGTCTTCTGCCAACCCCGTTTCACCGATTTCAACATTCCTTTCATCATTTAAAGTAAGACCTTCAATTCCAGAGCCTTAAATAATTAAAACAGAACCTTAAAACATTCCTAATCCATCCCTAAACAGCTCTTAACCAAACCACGACTCAAAACTAATCAAAATAAATGGAACCGATTAAAACCTTACTCAACAAACTGCTTAGGTGCAGAAACTATCGAACTTAGGTTGTCCACACCCTAGGATTTGATCAGTTTCCCTCATTAGGTAGATTAGAGCATTAGACTTCGTCCCATCACGTTTTATGTTCCTTTAGGGGACCGGGAAAGCTGATGTGGGCGGTCTAGGACCTTAGGTTAGGGTTAATCCGATGATCAGTAATAAAGTATTAATCACGTAAATCCAAATAAAAATTCCCTAGTCAGGCCCTTCTAGCCCCAATTTCAAAATTCCATAAAAACTACAAAACCAACAAAATAAACCAAAAAGATTTTTCCTTTATTTCTTCCTCCACCTTTGGTGCCAAATATTTAATCGAACTTAATGACAAAAGGGAATAAAGAACTTATTTTTAAAATTGAATAAATAATAATGATGAGATGAGATGAGTGATTTCACACACATTTTTAAACAATCACGGCCCATCGGCCACCCTAAAACAAGCACTAGCCCATCGGCCACCTCCAATCAATTACGGCCCATCGGCCTCTCACTTTTATCATTCGTGTATCGCACACGAAAAACACAGAAATTACAAGTCAAAGTCTCATTTGCATCATCATTTTGGTTTGAAAAGCCAGCCTTTGAACCCTATTTTGCCAAGGGATTAGAAGGGGGTACCCAGGAACGGGGCCGATCATTTTCTTAAATATTTGGCACCTCCCCCTTTTATTTTCTTTATTTTAATTATTCCGTTTTACTTAGATATACTATGATTTTGCTATGTGAGGATTAACCTTTATTTGGACTTTAACTCATAACCCTGAATGGACCCTACATTAAAGAGACCCAAATTAATGTGACAAGACAACCGTCGTGTGTTGCCGGCAGCACATTAGACGAGAAGAAGAACCCACCCACTTATTTTCTCCCATTTATTTTTCTTCAGCCTCTGTCGAAGAACGGTGTTACGGTCGTTACCGTAGCTGGTGATCGTGATCCGTCGATTTTGAGGGTAGTCGGAATCCTCATTTTCAATGAAAAAATTTAAATAGCATATATAGTTGAATGGCGATTTCCCTCCCCGGCGGGATCAAAATTCACATCCGACAGCCTGGCGATCGTGATGGGACGACTTTTGTTGTCTTTTCACGAATTTGGGTCTTTTGCAAGTTTCACGATCTCCATGCCAACAGCCTGGCGATCGTGAAGGGACCTCTTTTGTTTTCCTGTCAATATTTGGGTCTTTCTGGAGTTTTATTCTAGGACACGAACATCCGGTCAATTATCGATGTTCGTGTCCCATTCAGTTTAGGGTTGTTATGAGTATAGTCCGAAGTTAAACCTAAGGTCTGAATATACCGCCTACTGAAGCCTCCCTTAATTATAACATATGAAATAAACCATCATTAAAACTTTTCCCCTTTTACCACTAAAATAAAAATTAATTATAGAAAAAAAAAAAACTCCAAAAAAAAAAAACTCTCTCCTCTGCCCTCCCTTCTATTTTGAACCAAAATAATAATAATAATAATCTCCTGGTGCTATATGATATTGTATGATAATTGCTTTGGAAATCAAATATAAGATGGCCTATCAAAATCCACATCGAACAATTGCATCCCAAACATCATGCATGCTCGACTCAAATTACCAATCTTACATGAACCACACTACTCAAGATTTTCAAAACTTAAATAATTCATTCATGAATATAAACCAACACTACCACAACGAAACACAAAATTATCGATACCTTTCCAACCAAACTATAACAACTCAAACTTCTTCCCTTAGATCTACACGACACTTTTACGCAAACGAAGACTTAAGTAATCACATCCCATATGAACACACAAGACCAAATCATGGTTTAATCCATCATCCCCAATCATATCAAACCGCTTCCCAACCAACTCAACAGTATTACACTCAACCAAATCAAAACACAATGCACACAAATTCAAATAATCAAAACGTTGATCATAACATAAATCAAAATTTAAACCTTAATAATCAACGAATCTACATACAAAATACACAGTATATAACGATAAACCAAATCATAATCCATCCTGATTAAGACTACCAATCCATCCAAACCATCCAACCCAATCAGAGTCCTTCACCCATTCAAACCTATCAATTCATCCAAACCATCCCATCCAATCAAGCTCCTTCGCCTAATCAAACCAACCAATCCATCCCAACCATCCCATGCAATCAAACTCCTTCACCCGTTCAAACCTACCAATCCATCTAAACCATCTCACCCAATCAAACTCTCTCACCAATCCAAACCATTCGATCCAATCAAACCATACAACCTCATCAATTCAATCAACTAATCCATCCTTCCATAACCATGCATCCTTATCCGACCTATCAACCATTTCAACCCACGTCATCCAATGAAAGCCATCATCCCACCCAACCCTCACCATTCAACCAAACAACACCACCTACCATGATCGTTGACCCATTCCAGCCACACCCAACCATGCCATCCAATCCAACCCATCCACCAACTCAATCTCCAACGATCATATATCAACAATCCACTCGCACTCCGACTGCCCAGCTTAGTCAAACATCCAATCAAAACCAAGATAGAAACCCACCCACAAATGCTAAAACCCAAAATCCATTTTTACCACACAAAACCAAAGTATCTCGAAAACAAATCCAGGAAGAGTTTGCCAGGATGATGGACATAAGTGAGCTAGAGTTGCCCAATCTAGACTGGTTTAAGAGCATCACTTCGAAAAATGATCGATATGCTAATACAGGGAAGCCCCTAGAAGAACAATTGATAGGTGGTGAATACCTAGAATGGGAACTTAGATTAATCTCAGAAACTCTAAGACTTATGGCCGAAGATATCAAGATCCCAACATTATGGAAAGGCTACGAGGTAGAAGAGGGGATACGAATTCTTAGAAGATATTTTGCCTCATTCCATCAACTCGAAAACGAGGAAATCAGAGACACACCATATCCCATAATTAATTGCCCACCGGATCATGTTCTCAAGAATTGGACCTATGATCCTCCATATTTGACAACTTTAGCCGTTGCAGTAACCTATTATCTACCAAATGACCAAACTTCTGAATCTTCCGATGAGATTTATGACCCCATCTTTAAAGACATGCCTCCTGAGGACTTTTATAATATGCTTATTGAAGATTACGAACAACATGAAACGCCTTGGGATGGTAAAACCCAGATCACTACGCATCAAATGAATGAAATAGATCAATCACAAACAATCATCCAATCAAAAATACAAATACCAGAAATGCTATCCCAAACACAACCAAATGAAGATCATTCGACACAACAAATAAAAGACATAATGATTCAATCGAACGCACACGAGACGGTACAACCTAATGACCCACACGAAGAATCAGAATTCATGACGATAATGAAGATACTTGACCATCAAATGGATCGAGTGGATGAATTAATTAAAAATTTCGATATCATAAGTTCTGAAACACACAAAATAGTCAGATTTGATTCAAATGATTTAGAATCGAGTATGGAAACTCATGGATTAGTCAAACCATCTTCATTTGGAGTCAAGCACCAAACACAAATGAACAAAATCATACAAGATCCACAACCTCAATCTAAGATGAATACTATAAAAAGACATAGACCACGTTACAAATGAAAGAACTTGGATCCCAGGCCATCATGCAAAACCCAAATCATGATCCAAAGACAAATAAACATGCATTCAAACGATGAAAAAAGACTACCCTAGAACAAAACCATTGCATCTTGGACACATCCCAACACCAGTTGAGCCAAGAAAGATTGAAAAAGAATCTGGAGTTGAATTTCTTGGTCCCAGTATGTTTACTGAATTGCAAATAGACATAAAGAAACTCAAATATGAGATTACGAAGAAGTCGATCCTGTCGAGTATGCCACTAGAACGAGCAAATCCATCTGAAACTATCATAGAAACCAAAGCAATACTGGAGAATCAACACCAAGAGATTGTTAGGCCTACCATTGAAATCCAACGAGGAAGCCCTCACATAAGTCTTACCAGCTCCTTAGAAAAGACCATAGAAAAAGAACCACAATCAAATGATGTTTTGACTAGTGAGCCTCATAGGTCAAAGCCTCTTAGAAAATCAAAGGATATTGATATAATTAAATCAATCTTAAAGGGCAAGCATAATTTCCACAATGAGATAGAGCCTGGTCTTGTATTTGCCCTGATTAAGGCCCATTTAAATGCGAGACTAAGACTTCAGAGTATTCTAAAAGGTTTACCATGCCCGCCCTTGACCAATCCAATAATCATGAGCCAAGATCACATAGAATAGTTTGAGAAGAGACAACTACCAAGAGTTGAACCAACTCCAATCCTTCACCTAGAATGGTACCCTACCCATAAAGATCAAAATCCAAGCACAGCAATAGAGATCATTTCCGAACTAGAAAGCCAAATAGAGTTTGATCCAATTAGTTTCCACGAAAGAATTGAGACCACTCCCGAAGCTCTAGGAAAGACTTTCGGAGATTTGATAGTAGAAGAACTTTCAGGTACTTACCCAAATGTGTCACCTAAGATTCCAATAGTCCCAAAGAACAACGTAGAAATTCCCACAACTAAGGAAAATCTTATCCCACATGACCATCCACTAGTGACACAACCAAAACTTCAAGATTACACCCTTGCTCAAAGACTCTCATGATGTAAGTCTGCTAGGTTACAAAGAAAATTTAGAGCACGCCTTCCAAAACATAGACGAACTACATTCAAGGAAGTTAGATGCACTACAACAAAACCCAGAGCCGAAGAAAAAGGGAAAATCATACAGTTCACACGAAAGATGAGGGTCAAACGATTAGGAAAACAAAAGACCAGAGATCATCAAGTAAAAATAGGGAATCATTATTCAAAGATCACAAATCTCCTAATTATTTAAACTCTTCAAGGCCAAGGCCCATATGGCGGAGGTCTAAACATTTCAACGCTCTCGTTTTCGGCAAGAACAAACTAAAGGTCTCTAATATAAGAGCCTTATCTTAATGCATCAACGAGTGAAGTCATATCCACATTCTCAAAGAAATCAACATAAGGAGACACATATAAAACCTTTTAACATGAGACCAAGGTCCAAATGGCGGAGGTCTAAGATATTTCAACGATCTCGTTTCCAGATGAACCAAAATAAAAACGTATGGACTAAATGCACCATTTTAGGACCTGAACGACAAATAACAAATCACAAGTATCAAAGAAGACACCATAATAAAATACAAGTGAGATATATTGTCATCAGACCAAGGCCCAAATGGCGGAGGTCTAAAACATTTCAACGCTTTCGTTTCCGAAGAGAGCAAAATGATAAGACCCAGACCAAATATCCACTAATAAAAACACGTAGGTCAAAAGGTCTTAAACGTGCACATTTTCGAATAGTCAAAATGTTCAAAGTGCACAACACATCACTAGCACACACAATGAAAAATCATAATCATACTAGGCAAACCTTGGGCTTCTTGCCAATGAAGGGCTGCAAATTCAAGCAGGCCCGAATGAATTAGTTATTACTTAGGATTATGTAAAAACAAATATAAAAAACCCATAAAAATCACAAAACCCAAAAAATTAAAAAAATTACAAACCAAAAAAAAAGAAAAGTATAAACAATATAAAATCATAATTGTCTGATCATCATAAAATGCATAGGCGAGCCATAATAGTGCAAAATTCCTCTACTAGAACAATCGCGACTTGAAGAGATCATGAGTGGGACTAATAAGACAGATAGCGAAACTTTGCCCATTACTTCAGAACCCAGACTACCCCAGGAAAACCAATTGTTGATGATGGATAGGTGTATATACTAGTGGGTACTAAAAAGGGTAGCTTGGTTAACCACATTAGGAGATTTAAGAACTGCCGAGGCATTCATATTAACAACAACAACTAAGGCATATGTCAACATTAAAGCTGTCTCCGTAGTCAAATTCATTAAAAAGAACATAATAGCTTGACTTGGCATCCCCCAAGTATTCATAACAGATAATGACCCACAGTTTATATCTCAGCAAATAAACGAGTTGTGCACAAAATACGACATAGAATTGCATCATTCAACCCCATATTATCCCCAAGCAAATGGTCAGGCCGGAGCAACCAACAAGACCTTATTAAAGATCATCAAGAAGACAGTGCAAACCGCCAAAGGTAACGATTGGCCATACCGTTTAATTGAAGCATTGTGGGCATACCGGAATTCAATAAGAACTCCTACAGGAGAAACCCCATACTCTTTGACCTACGGAATGGAAGCAGTCCTTCCCCTCGAAGTCCTTCACCCATCACTGCGTATCCAACTGGACGAAGATATAACAGAAGACCAGAGGAGAGAAGCATTGCTACTTTAGCTAGACTTACTCGACGAGAGAAGAATGAAGGCAGCAGAACATGCACAAGTATACCGGAAGCGAATCGCCAGAGCCTATGACAAGCATGTCAAAGAAAGAAAGTTCAAAGTTGGTGATTTTGTATTGAAACGCATCACACCCTCACAGCTTCCGCATCTTAGAGGTAAGTTACAACCCAATTGGGAAGGCCCTTATGTAGTTAAAGAAGTATATTCTGGTAATGCATATAGACTAGTAAATATGGAAGGGGAAGAGCTCCTCGACCCATGGAACGTTATGTACTTGAAAAAGTACACGGTATTGCCCTCCCCTACTTCTTGCAGAGTATGACCCTCCTTGCTCCTTAGCGTAGTTATAGAAATCCCATAGGAAGGCCGAAGAGATGCACTTTGATCAAACCGGGAACTCGAATACACACCAGCACTAAAAAAAAATACACAAAATGGTGAGTCTGCCCTACACAAATTCCGCACGGTTGAAGCCACCCAATGTGAAGGTTTGTAGGTGAGATCGCTCATGTCATGAAAGCTTCTCGATTGTTCACAAAAAAAAAACAAAAAAACAAAAAAACAAAAAGAAAGGAGAGATGAAGTTCTAAAGAGAATAAAAGCTTTGTGACTAGTTTGGGTCCGTAGCCTTTTTAACTCGAGCCAGTAAGCCCGTAGGGATATTTACATATCTAGTGCCCTAAAGCCACCTGGTTTGGGAGTCATTAGCTGAACGCTCGTTACATGGGTTGATTAGAAAGTTTAAGGGACCCAGGCATTGCACAGTTACATGTCAAAAAAAAAAAAAAAAAAAAAAAAAAAAAAAAAAACAAAAAAGAGAAAAAAAAAGAAAATAGGGAAAATTTATTAGAGATAGGTTCGCTGAAGTGACATGGGTACTCATCGGGTAAACTAAGCAAGAGGTGGTCGAGAACCACGACACTAAGGTAGCACGATGACTCACCACCCCACACACGAACACAGCTCACGAATGAGTCTCAGAGACAGTCAGATACTCTCCAAAGTTCAACCGAAAAGACCAAGCAGCTACAAAAGGGGGCCCGTGAGGGTTAACCTCCAAAGGATAGTTAAGGAAGACTATGTTACCACCACAGTGAAAATCATGGATCAGGAAGCTAATCTACTTTCACACCCTCACCCACAGCCAATATATATAGACGTTAGTCTCATGCTGGGGCATTTTATATATACACATATGAATATATGTTTATCTCACACGGCCTCCCAATCTGAGTCCTCATCACATACACAACTGTCACGAGCACTCACTACCCTACACACACTCACCTCATGCACGCCTTTACTACTAATGACTTTTGGTTGGATGGAGGAGAAACATATCTCCTAAGGGAACCCAACCCCGATCACACCCAAAACATCCCACAAGCTGGGGCATTTTTTTTTTACAGGTATTATTTTGTACACAACTCCTCATGACTTGAAAAGAATAAAGTGATGGTAATCAAACTTGGGAGATATAAATTATGTCTATTATGATATCCTATGATGAATTTGATTATAGATGTATACTATGCACACCCTTTTATGATATCACATGTTGTGCGATTCCAAAAGGTTGTTATCTTTAGCATGTGCCTTCATATCAATAGCTAATGTTGTGAATGCCTCAAAACATAGAGTTGCATATATAGGTCGCAAATGTCACATACTCAGGCACTCCCCGTTGTTTGAGAACCTAATTCTATGTTGCTTACTAAGTTTAGATTGGTGAGAGATCGTGCTTATTGTCTTTTTATTATATGAAATCTCGCTTTATTAACTCTAAACTACTAATGCTCCATCTGTGAGACTCCATGCTTAGGCACGAATTTCGAGGAACTATGAAGAGATTTCACCAAAGTCTCCTTTTTTTTTTCTAGACCTTGAAAAATCATCAGGTGTAAAACCTGTCGCCTTAAAAAAAAAAAAAAAAAAAAAAAAAAAAACACTTCACATGATCCCTCAGTGCCCCTCAGGGAGTCCATTCCATCACCATACACATAACCAAGGCACTTCTAAGTCAAACTACAAAGCATGCACTCACATTATAAATGCTACATGCACTTGTACACATCATATACATCATAATACATACATCAGAGTGAAAGAATGGACTTAGAAACAACATCCCTCCATCATATATACAACACCAATGATCAACAATAAATAATCAACATAAATAGATAACAAACATCAATCATAACTACTGCAACAACAGCAGCATAGGGCATCGATCGTCTCTATGCAGTTTCAAATAGAATAGGAGGCCTTGCAAGAGTATAACTATGAGAGTAAGTACCGTTATGAAAAATCCCTTCAACATCTCACGTAATTCCCCGATGCTCCAAGTTCGTTCTTAAATCACAAAGGGATCCATCCGATATACAATCGACTTATGATTGCCTCATCAACTGAAATGACCTTATAATGCCCTAGCTGTCATGCGACCATGTTAACGACATGCCTAATAACAATTTGTGGTGTGTGGAGCCATATATCCTATCAAGTAAATCTTTCCCCTCCTGCACTATAGTCAACTTATCAGCTAGGCCGTCCTAATGAGGACGCCAAGTGACCTGCCAAATTAAATTCCATAAAAGAAATCAACTCACTAAATGAAGAACTAAAACCAAACTCAAAATTAAAATTAAAACCAAACTTGAACTTAAAACTAAAATAGTTAAAATTAAAATTAAACTTAAACTTAAACGTAAATTAAAGACTTAACCCAACAAAGCAGTGAAAAAGGATGCGTACCTTGTGTTTCTTCAGCTCATTCAAGATGAAATGGCCCCTTCGTTGCACTCCTCCTTGCCTCTCGATGCCTAAATCTATCGAGGTTGTCGCAGAATACCCTTCACCCTCTTTTTTGGTTTTCTATGCAAAAACAACAGATTAACAATCAATAAAATTCATCAACCAACCAATAAAAAAATTAATTTAAAACAAAAAAAAAAACATAATAAAAACCAACTCACCAATGATAAAAAAAGAATCCGACTAAAAAAAAAGCAACGTATAAACAAACCAACAAACCAACCAACTAAGGCCACATTAAAAAAAGAAAAAAAAATTAACTCACAACCAGACCAAAACAAACCAAGACAAACTTAAAACAACACAAAGCATAAAAGTCAAAATAATAAACTAAACAACTTAAATTAAACCTAAATCAGCATTTAAAACCAAGCTAATAAAATGAAACCAACAAAAGCAAACTAAAACTAAACTAAACCAATTTTAAAATTCAATTAATCCATAACTAAACAAAAAGACGAAGTTAAAATATACCTCATAAACAGAATCAACTAGGAGATTATAATGAAACACACATATTTAATCGAACTCAACATAGCCACACTTAAGTCCAATTTTCTACGGTTTGCATGTATATATCATTCATAGGAAATAAAACTTTACCACTCCTCCACACATCACTTTATTCCATAGTCCTTCACGTTTTCACAACTACACCTCACTCCATTTTACACCTCATTACACCATGACCATATCTTTAATACATCACTCAACCATCACCACACATCACATATAAACACACACAAAACAAAAGGACAAAAAAAAAATAAAAAATAAAAAATAAAAAAAATTACCCCCTTAAATCCACAAAAACAATAAAATACATCTAAAAACTCACCAAAAATTGAAACACTCAATAGACCTAATCACACCAACTAATTTCATTAATTTCCACAAATTGGACAAAATCCCCTTTTTCCCTAAATTACCTGCCATCACAGCTAATGGCCAAACTTCATTCCACATCTTAGAACTTCATTTAAGGAAAATGAAGAGATGGAAAACTTGGAAGTCTAGGCCATATAATTTGAACAAACCTAATCCATGGTCTACTCCTAAAGCTATCTTTGATCAATAATTATCCTCTTTGCAAAATTAGGACTGGACCACTTGGGTTCAAGATTTTTGGGTAAAATTAATGAAAAGTGAAAGAAAGGGGACCATGTCCAATTCAAGTACAAAAACAAAAACAACCTAAAAATCACAAACCGATTCAAAACAACACTAAAATGAATAAAAAGTTTAAGGAACTTAAACCTGAACATAAATATGATAAAACCCACCAACACACATGATAAAACAACATAATTAAAACAATTAATCTAAAAACAAACAAACTAATCAAACTTGAATAATCGACTTAAACAAGAAACACCACACACTAAGATAAAAGATGAGTTGAAAGTTCTCACATTCGGAGTTCGGAATTGAAGAAAAATATGCAAAGGAGAGTAGAGGGGCTCTCTGCTGCACATGAAACGTGGAAAAGCAGTGCTTTGAAAGGCTGGGTGCCAACCACGCCTACACCCATTTCTGCCCCAAAAGCCTAAGATATTGGCAAAAATGATGACTAGACAAAAAAAAATAAAAAAAAATAAAAAAAAAAAACAAAAGCAAAAACCAAAACAAAAACAAAAACAAACAAACAAAAAATAAAAATAAATAGAAAAGGAAGCTAAAGAGGCACACACACAAAAGCACGACACACATTGTCGAACCAAATATTGTCCCATCACAAGGGGTCCAGTTACGTCATGTGCACATTAGTCCCATCACACATGCATCTAGCATTGTGCATTGCATCCCATGTCATCTCCATCAATAGAAATTAGAACGATTCTCTCTGCAAATTATAAAACAGAATACTAATGACAAAAAACGCAGAATCTTTTAGTGTCTGTTCTATATAGGTTCCCAAGGCGAAAGCGAAAACACCAAAGGTGAAAGGCCTTCAAGCACATTGATGGAGATTGATGACAAGTTCACAAGCTTCGGCAAACAAACAATGAAAGAAAGCGACAGCGATCCCCAACACTGGATTTGTGGAAAGCTCCTAAGGTAAGAACACCTAACTATGGATTTTCATGATTTCACGTCACGTCTAGAAATTGAGTCGCCGTAGGCCTCCCTTAAGTGCTTATAATCGGTATGGCGACCACAATACCGTGTAATCACGAATCGTGGTGTTTGCCGACTCAAATCTTGATGTTGGAGGATGGAATCCATGTAACTCAAAACTCTCCATGATAAGCACGAAATGATGACTGAATCTATCCTAGGTTCTCATCTAGGCTTGAGTGAAGACCAAGATCCCTAGAGAGTGACAGTTATTCTGGTGACCGTCTTCCATTGATTTAGCTCTTTTCGATGCATACCTGAGTTTCAAAAAAAAAATCTCTTTTTAAAAGAAAATGCATATCATTCTCACATGCACCTCACTCCGTTGCTTGAACTATATTCTTAATTGCCTTCAAGATCCCCATTATTGCTATTTAGTTTTAACTATGCCTTGAGCACTCAACTGTGGATAAAAATCAAAAGACATTATATATGACTAATTGAATCAAACTCTATTGCAAGAACAAATGAAACTCTAATAGTGACTTAGCCAATCTAAAGATCAACTTTTAATTCAGACCACCGGGACAAAGTTCCCACCATCATCTCAAATTAAACAATCGGGGCACAGTTCCCAACCCGCCACGTGGCAATACCACGGGCACCGAGGCACAGATCTCGGCTTTCCAATCAAATCAGTAGGCACGTAACTTCTTCTTTTTCTTTTTTCCCATGAATCAAAATTGATCCTAGAAAAGTGAACCTCACTTTTAGAACGAATTTGCAATTGCATACATCCGTAGGTGGCCACTCCCGTGAGCTCAAAAGCTCCCGTGAGTCATGAGTGGCGTGTCTACTTTCTTTGGAGCACAACTCTCCACATGTTGTTCTCCAAAGAGGGGCATACTGTAGACACCTCATTTGGCCCCTTACGATAGCATTAAACACATGTCATATATAATGGTGTCCCCATTTCACCCATAATTGAATGGTTAATGGTATAATTCAAATTAATTAATGACAATGAAGATGCTTGTTGAAACTTTTAGACTTAGTTCGACAATCCCTTGAAACTTGTGACAGAAAAGGAAGAATCCCGTCAAGATCTCAAGACCAACCCACTGTTTGAACAAAGAAATGAGCTATAACACTATCCAAACCCCTTCCAAACCACATAGAACACACTCAGGTTGTTCCTAGAGGAATTACACTTAGTTTCCCTAAGAACGATGTGATTAGCATGAGTTAAGAGGCTAGGATCATTGATCCAGATATCCCTACTCTGTCCCAACCTCTAATCATTATGACATTTGGACCAACAGATTCTACATTCCGAAAGCTTTCCGACGATATGTGGAACGTCCAATTCCGACAAACAGATCAAAAGATATGGCCCTCGGAAGTTTGCCACACTGTGTGTGTGCCCATGTCCTAGAAAGACACTGTGTGTGCGCCCAGGTCCCCGGTTGCCCTTATAAAGCACTTGAGTGCATACTTAGGTGAGTTCCACTTTATCTTTCATAGTTCCGGCCTAACCTTAACCCGAAAACAGAACGAAACCGAACTATAAACCCATTTAACCCAAAGGGTGACATGGGCGCACCAACTCCTAAAATCCACTTGGGCGCCACCCTGGGTGCGCCCAAGTCCCCAATCACATTGAAAATTGCACATGGGCGCCCCCACACATGCGCCCAAGCCCAGTCTCCATTGTTTTAGTCCGAATTCGATCTGAAAGCAATCTAAACCGAACCCTAAGCCCACTCGACCCCGAAAGGAGACATGGGCGCACCTATGTGTGCGCCCAAGTTTCAAGACCCACTTGGGTGCACCTGTGTGTGCGCCCAAGTCAAGAAAACCCTAAAATCAGTTTTGTTTACATGAAGTTTCTAGAAATTCGTACCCACAGCAACCGTAACCCCTCTTCCACGCCAAAAACCCCTATAAAAACCCTCTTATACCATTTTGCAAGGAGAGGCTACTAGAAAGAGGGAAACGAGAAGTAAAAATAGAGAAAAAGAGAGAGGTCACAAAGGAGATTTTGAGATCTAAAAGGAAGAAGGAAAAGAACTTTGCTTCTCCAAGACCAGTAATGGAGAAAACCTCCCGAAGCCATGGATTTGCGCAAAAGTTTCAGTTTAGGACTTAAAGATGTAATCCAAATCGATATTCCTAGATCTAGTTCTTTCCAATTAATGTTCAGCATCATTAATGATTAGAAATATGCTTAGAATCATGCATAAATTGTAGATCTGCATTAATAGTAGTATTTTATAGTAGATCTGATAACTAGTAATCATTCGTCATTAGAAACATGCTTAAGATCATCTGTAGGTTGTAGATTCGCATAATTTTCATCATCCTGAACTCGTGATTAGAATAGATCTTGCATTCATATCATTTTCATTGGGAAAAATATAAATTTGAGAAAGAAAAAGTGCAACAGAGCACTTGGGCGCAACTGTGGGTGCGCCCAAGCCCCTGCATAGGGTTATAAACCTGATCTTCATATCGCGTGCACTTTGTTTCTTAAATCTGAATTCATTCTCATAAATATTGATATCAGGACATTCAGATCTGTAACTTTGTGTTCTGGATCACGCCAAAATCCATTAAGAAAAGAAACAAAAGAGGAAGAAAAGTGCAGAAAAGCACTTGGGTGCCCCTACAGGTGCGCCTAAGTCCGTAGGGCTTTGGCTCCGATTTTCCGTTTCGCATGTATTCTGCTTCTTAGATCTGAGTCCATCCTCATATAAGTTAATATTAAAGCCTTCGGATTTGAAAAGAAGCATTGAAAGAATTGAAAGAGGACTAAATATATTGCTAAAAAAGGAAGAAAGGAAAAACCAGCCACTTGGGCGCCACCATAGATGCGCCCAAGTCCCTGCAAAGGGATCCATCCCCCGAATCTTAGTCCTCGTACTATTGTTTCAAATTCGGAAGTTCTGATATTAATAATTCCTATTAGGACCCTGCATTTAGTTGCAAATTGTTAGAAATCGCGTCGCGTCGAAATATCGTCGAACATTAGAAATACATCACAACCAGTAGGGAGTGACTTGGGCGCTACTGTGTGTGCGCCCAAGTCCTGCAGAGACACTTGGGCGCCCTGTAAGTCCGTGGATCCGAACCCTAGAGGGGGGGTAAATAGGGTGAGCTTCTAATAAGTGACCAATTATGCCAAATTCTAACTTCTTTAATATCAATTAGTCACAAGTGATGATATAGAACTAAAGTGCGGAAGATAACAAAAACAATCATCACAAAGCATTCACCATAACACAATGATTTATAGTGGTTCGACCTCAATGCCTGCATCCACTACCGGCTTGTGATCCAACACCCTACCAGATTTCCACTATTTATGCTTTTCAATAGGCTAAGCAATAACCTTTACAATATGCTTTCCAAGGCTAAGCAATAACCTCTACAATGATGTTTTTCAAGGCTTAACATCAACCTATACATTATGCTTTTAAAAGGCTAAGCAACAACCTTTACAAGAGATGATTTCTCAAATAAGTGTCTACACAAACACTTTAAGAGATTACAATTAAAGCTCAATTTAATTGCCTCTAAAATAGGCGAATATGAAAGTTAAATTCAAGATACAAACATACACATACAATTAGCAAGGGTGTGTGCTCAAGGTGTATGAATGTTTACTTCAATCAATTTAAAAATGAAGCTCAATGAATGTAAGCTTAAAGCATTTTGAAAGTGTAAAACACGAAAATAGATTTGAATGAAGTTAAGGAACAAATCACATGTACTTAAAAATACAACTTGAAAATGATATACCTACCAAAGCTAAGCAAGTTGTGAAACTTTAAATCAAAAGTACATATGATTTGTGAAGTTGTTGAATCCAAAACATAAGATAGATTTGAAAATGATTTTCTTATGATTATAAGCAATAACCAAAGATTCAACCAAGTATAGGAATCATGTTTACATATAATTTCAAAGATGTTTACAAAGACATGATTTACTTAGATATACCAATTTAAGTACTACTTGGTTTGAATCAAGGTGTTGTATCCAAAACAATAAATCAATTCAAAACATATACATGTTAAGGATACAACAAATCATAGTTTATCATGCTAGAAAAGATTTACCAATATTTAAAACAAAGCATGAAAACATATGATTAAGAAAAGTAAAGCTTACTTAGAGATTTAACTTCATTAATCCAAGCTTTAGCTTTCCAAATGTCCCTTATCCTTCC
This sequence comes from Camphora micrantha, assembly GCA_003546025.1. Classification (NCBI taxonomy): domain Eukaryota; kingdom Viridiplantae; phylum Streptophyta; class Magnoliopsida; order Laurales; family Lauraceae; genus Camphora; species Camphora micrantha. The sequence continues at coordinate 25,138,004 of QPKB01000005.1, read as the reverse complement.
TTAGCTCATTCCCTTTTGATTGGCCTCAAAACATCTCAAGGAGGGCTTCTTTGTTCCTCAAAATTTCTTTAGTAATGAACTTCTATTTATACAAAAAAATGCCCAACGACTAGTCCCTGGTCGACCTGCCCTTTCCCCGGTCGACCTGGCCTTCAACGGTCATAAATCTGACCGTTTGAAAAAGAGCTCAACGGCGCTTTTCCCGGTCGACCCGCAGTGTGCGCAGTCGACCGGGTCCATGGGCTCGGTCGACAGAGCACACTGCAGGTCGACCGGGTCCTGGGACCTTTTTCCCCAAAAATTGCATATTACAAAGATTTTTCTTGTGGGGGACTTTCGGGCCATGTAATCAAGCATGGAAACATGTTTCAAATCATTCTAAGAGTTTTAAAAACATGAAACCTAATATGCCTACGATGATTTGAAAGATTTAAAACCAAAGGCTTGCTTGATTCAAAAAGATCTTTTCAAAACAAATTGCATCCAAGTTTAAAATCAAAACATGCATGAACCAAGATTTTTACAAGTCTTAAAAACAATGCATGTATAAATCAAGATATCAAGATTTTCTAAATCAATGCAAGTGTGAAAATTCAAATGATGCTGAAATGATAATGCATCCATCAAATTGCAATACACAAAATTCCTAACACGCCCCTCCATGTGCGCCCAAGTCCCCAGTTCGCCTTCTGGCCCACATTTTTCATATTTCGCATTTCATTTAACTTGTTGCTGTATCTCTGTGATGGCTATGACTGATTATTGAACTTCTAGACCCCGAATTATTGAATCATCACACTTTAGGTTAGGTTGCATTAATACTGCATAAAACACCAAAAAAAAATCATAAAAAAATCATAAAAGAATAAAACTCTTCCCTTCTCATCTTACTCTTTAGTAATTAGAGAAGAGAACCCAAAAAAAAAAAAAAAAAAAGATTAAAAGAAATAGAAACACCCAAAAAAAAAAAGAGTAGATAGTAAGTAGATGAGCCTAGGTTATTGTATTTGCGCCTAAGCAAATTAGTACACTCTAAAAAAAATAATACTTAATCAAAACACTTAATCCAACCTTAATTAAAAACACTTAATTAAAACACCTAATTCAACCTTAATTAAAACCATTGATTTGAATCCTAATTTCCAAACTCCAATTAATTAAACCTTAATTAATCAACCCTGATAAAACACCTTAACTAAAATCCTTAACCAAAACCCTTTAAACAATCCCTAATTAGTAAGATCTTAATTAACAAATCCTTAATCAAAACCCTAATTAATAAATCTTAGTCACTCAAAGCAATAATTAAAGAAATTAATAAGTTTAAACAACAAACCTTTAATTCAAGACCTAATTGACAAAGTCAAATTAATACGATCATAACTTGAACCTCAAACTCAAATCAAACTTTAATTCAAACCTTAACCAACACAATTATAATTGACAACCCCACCTAAATTCAGACTTTGAGACCCTAGTCAAGACTTCATTAAAACGATAGACAATTCTCATCCAACGAATAAAGACATCACTTAACCGAGAAATGAGTTAAAATACCCAAAATTGACATAGAAATACCCGAGCAACCATCGAACAAGTAGCCACTCAACAGGCGGACACTTGGGCGCCACTACAGGTGCGCCGAAGTTACCCCAGATACCTGAGCGCCCACACAGGTGAGCCCAACCCCTTGATCCGACCCTGCTTTGGTCACATTCTATCTTACGAACTCCAACTAAAATCACACTTGAAGAGCAGAGGCTTGAAACCAACCCGGAACCCAAGATTTATTGACATAGGTCATCTGAAAATCCAAATTTAGGTGAACGAATCTAAGAAAGAACCGAAACTCACAGACCGACCACTTGGGCGCCACTGCAGGTGCGCCCAAGTCACCCAGAAGTACTTAGGCGCCACCACAGATGCGCCCAAGTCCATTTCTAGTCCATAATATCACCAAATCCATATTCGTCTCCAATCTCAACCCAAATCAACATCTCAAAACCTTTACCGAACCAACAACAGCCTTGAAATTTAAAAATTCCATTAATATAAACCCATTCGGAGTCTCGAACCAAAGTCAGAAGACTTAAAAGCAACAAATTGAGACTTGGGCGCCACCGCTGGTGCGCCCAAGTGCACAGAAACACTTAAGCGCATACATATGTGCGCCTGAGTCCTTTGTCAAATCCAAGTGGTGAATTCCGATTGTGTTTCGAGTTCCGGACTTAAGATTATTAAAATAAATTAACTCAAAACTCAAAACAACATCAGAATAGAAGCTTACACTTAACAAAACTCTCCGATTTCCGAAATTAACATCAATACCTTCGTCACTAGCCAAGTAACACAGGAACTGGTACGTGGGCGCCACTGCCTGTGCGCCCAAGTCACCCAGAGAACTTAGGCGCCACCATAGGTGCGCCCAAGTCTTCTGCAAACCCCGTTTCACCGATTTCAACATTCCTTTCACCATTTAAAGTAAGACCTTCAATTCCAGAGCCTTAAATAGTTAAAACAGAACCTTAAAACATTCCTAATCCATCCCTAAACAGCTCTTAACCAAACCACAACTCAAAACTAATCAAAATAAACGGAACTGATTAAAACCTTACTCAACAAACTGCTTAGGCACAGGAACTATCGAACTTAGGTTGTCCACACCCTAGGATTTGATCAGTTTCCCTCATTAGGTAGATTAGAGCATTAGACTTCGTCCCATCACTTTTTTTGTTCCTTTAGGGGACCGGGAAAGCTGATGTGGGCGGTCTAGGACCTTAGGTTAGGGTTAATCGAACTAAATGACAAAAGGGAATGAAGAGCTGATTTTTAGAATTGAATAAATGAGAATGATGAGATGAGATGAGTGATTTCACACACATTTTTAATCAATCACGGCCCATCAGCCACCCTAAAACAAGCACTGGCCCATCGGCCACCTCTAATCAATTACGGCACATCGGCCACCTCCAATCAATTATGGCCCATCGGCCTCTCACTTTTATTGTTCGTGTATCGCACACATAAAACACAGAAATTACAAGTCAAAGTCTCATTTGCATCATCATTTTGGTTTGAAAAGCCAGCCTTTGAACCCTATTTTGCCAAGGGATTAGAAGGGGGTACCCGGGAGCAGGGCCGATCCTCTTCTTAAATATTTGGCACCTCCCCCTTTTATTTTCTTTATTTTAATTATTCCGTTTTACTTAGATATACTATGATTTTGCTATGTGAGGATTAACCTTTATTTGGACTTTAACTCATAATCCTGAATTGACCCTACATTAAAGAGACCCAAAGAGACCCAAATTAATGTGACAAGACAACCGTTGTGTGTTACTGGCAGCACATTAGACGAGAAGAAGAACCCACCCACTTATTTTCTCCCATTTATTTTTCTTCGGCTTCTGTCGAAGAATGGTGTTACGGCCATTACCTTAGCTGGCGATCGTGATCCATCGATTTTGAGGGTAGTCGGAATCCTCAATTTCGATGTAAAAATTTAAATAGCATATATAGTTGAATGGCGATTTCTCTCCCCGGAGGGATCAAAATTCACATCCGACAGTTACTTGGTTCAATCTACGGTAATCTATGCACATTCTCATTGAACCATCTTTCTTCTTGACGAACAATACCGGAGCTCCCCATGGTGAAACACTAGGTCTTACAAAACCTTTGTCCAACAATTCTTGCAGTTGTGTCTTCAATTCTCCCAATTCCGCCGGAGCCATTCTATAAGGTGAAATGGCGATCGGAGCGGTCCCTGGTAATAGCTTAATAGTGAAATCAATTTCTCTAATGGGTGGCAAATCTGGAATCTCCTCCGGAAAAACATCCGGGAATTTCCAAACAATTGGGATCTCCTCCACCTCTTGGGACCGTTTATCCTCCGTGATAAACGTCAAATAGGCCTCACATTAACTTTTCAGGAGTCTATCAGCCTTCAACGCTGAAATAAACCCTGTACTAGGATTACTCGTGTCTCCTCGAAACAATACCCTTGCTAGTGTCTCTACTAATTTGAAGGTGAGGGTCTTATGGAAACAATCCATCGTAGCATGATACCCTACTGACCAATCCATCCCTAGGATGACATCGAAATCATACATCTCCAATAAAATAAGATTTGCTGGTAATTCAATCTCTCCTATCATGACTGAACAACTAGGGTAAAAAGTCCTACATATAACTTCTTTACCTATAGGGGTGGCCACAGTCAAAATAAAATCCATCTCTCTAGCATGCATATCAACCATCTGTTGACACAAAAAATGTCACTATGTCCCTTCAGCACCAAAAGCTACATGGAGCCACATCCTGCCATAAATAGGAAGGCACCACTTCAAGCACCAGATCTTGTCAGAATCAAACAAAAACTACAAGATCCTTCAAAGCAGCCAAAAGAAGGGTACACATGAAGTTTCGGGCCATTTCGACATCATTTGGCCTAACTTCACTCCTCCGACAGCCAGGCAGGAGCTCCCGGCAGCAACAGTGTCGAAGACTGCAAAACTTCGTTCAGAGCCTACGGATGGTCTCAAAATACCTCCAAAAGGTCCACTGCCAAATTTCAAGTCAAACGGACGACGTTTGACCCTTCATCAACTCTCAGGAAGCAAAAACAGGCCTACCGGCAGCGGAGCACCCCGGAATCATGGCATCCAAATTGGAGCTAATGGATCATCTGAAAATGACTCCAATAGGTCCCCTGTCAAGTTTCAAGTCAAACGGACATCGTTTGGCCTAGTTTCAAAGCTCGGCATTTTCCTCGAGGGGAAATCAAGGCGAGCATTTGCGGGACCCCAAAAGGCTTCAAAACTCAAACCAAAGCCCATGGTTGGTCTTACTTACTACTCAGGAGGCTCCCTGTCAAATTTCAGGTCAATCGGACATCGGTTGACCACAAGTCAAAGCTCGGCATTTCTCTCATGACGAAATTAAGGCAAGCGTTTGCGGGACCCCAAAAGGCTTCAAAACTTAAACCAAAGCCTATGGTTGGTCCTATCTACTGCTCAAGAAGCTCCACGTCAAAATTTCAGGTCATTCCGACATCGTTTGGCCTAGTTTCAATGCTTGACAAAAAATCGGCAAAACCGCACAACAAAGTCTTCGGCTTTCCAGAAAAATAGGAAACTTTGTGCTCCGATTTGCGCGGCTTCTCGTCAGGTTTTCTTCAAGAGAATCAGGCCAATAAATGAGGGGAAATGTCAGGAAAAATACAGAAGAAAAAAGAATGAAAAAAGATCGAAAAACGGCGAAGAAACGGCGACCGAAAGGCGGCCAAAAAATGGGCCCAAGGCCCATGGTCGCCGGCGACCTTGGCCCATGGTCGCCGGCGACCATGGAAATTCCGGCGACCCAAAAATTCGCCGGAAGACCCTTTTTTCAGGTCCTTTTCGCGTTTCGAGTTGATTGGCCCCTGTGATTTTTCCAAAATCTGATTTTTCGTGCATGAAATCCGTCGATCTTCGTCAACATCACGGATTCGCCGCCGAAATCATTGGATGATCATTAGATGCCTCGAAATCGCCAACCGGCCGACAAAGAAAGCACACTTTCTGCCCGCCCGATCGTGAAATCGACAAGACAGATGTTGCCGGCACTTTGACATTAATCAATGTCTGAAATTGCATCGTCATCCGACATCAAACAACATGTGGATCCACCGGCGGTCATCGCAAGAAGAATTCCAAAAGACGCGGCGCGGCCCGCGACTCTTCGAGCGACTTGGCGACCAATTAATGAGGTTAAATGACCCGCTTTATGACAAGTTAATGCGGTCATTAACTCATTATTTTGGACGGCCCAATCAAAAGCAAGCAAATGGGAGTTACAAGTCAAAGGATTTATGGCATTAAAGCCATGAAACTCCTCCCATGATGGGGATTAAAAGCAATTAAAAGCTCATTATTCTCCATCGGCCAATCAGATTCAAGGAAAAAGGAGTTACAAAACAAGTAATTTAAAAACTTGTAACTCCTCCCATTATGAGTATTAATGCATTCAATGCTCATAAACCCTCCTAAATGGCTACCAAAGGCCTATAAATAGGAGGGCATTCCAAAGGAAAAGGATCTAGCTCTCGCTCTCCCCACGACGAAGACAAAAAAATCCAGAGGCCCTGCAACTCTGCTGCAAAGACCACCAAAAGGTGATTGAAGCACCCTTGGGGGGCCACCCCCCCCCCCCCCCAAGGACCTCCCTTCTTCTACCAACATGGCTAAAACGTGGCTTTTCAGCCCGTTTACTTAACTTTTTATCGGATATAAGACCTTCTCTTGGTCTTTGTCCTTTAAAAATCTGAGGTTAAAAAGCCAAGCCAAGAATCCAAGCATCGTGTTCTCATCTGCATGGACGATGGAGGAGCCCATACATGACTCGCGACCGTCGATCTGAACGTGTCCCCATAATCGAATGAGAAGTTAGATTCCTTTTCTTGATTTCTATTGTACTTTATTTTTCTTTTAGAGACAAAAATCACAACTCTTGTCTTTCATAATGGATAAGACTTGTAAATCGCCTTTTACGGCAAAATCGCCTTTCACGGCAACAAATGAAATCGCCTTTCACGGCATTCAAAAAAAACCTTTTGTCTCTTTTCTTAAAATATGCGTGCAATAGAAACTAGAAAAAGTTTCATTTCTCCTTTCCACTTGTGAAGGTGG